>APFE030478712.1:0-17549 GCA_000404065.3 Pinus taeda
CCTAGATAATCAACCATTCCATATATTAGACACACAATTTTTTTTATCAAATCCAAGGTACACTTACAAGATAGAATGCATGAACAAGCCTTTATTGCTCCAAAATGACATCTTCGAGACCAACAAAATAGCTCCAAGTAGAAAAATACACTATAAAGTCACATCTCCACAAGAAAACAAGGTTGAAAATCTCTAAGAGGGCCAAAATAAGTCACAAGTGATGATGATCCAAACAATGAGCCTATCCTCTATTTATATGAGGATTAGGACTAATAATAAGCCTAACAAAGACCCTAAAACAAGTTTGATGCTAAAATGTCATAGAATTACAAGCTAACCGACTAGCTATATCAAAATGTGCCCTAATTTTTCCACACATGTGAGTTGTAGGCACTCTCATGCTAATGTCACCAATAGTAAATGCTCCAAATGCCATGCCCAAGGGTGATGAGGTGTCCAAGAAGGTGTAGATTCCTGCAAAGTTCATGATTTGAGAGTTGGGGTCCTAAGATCCAGTTGGGGTGCCACAAAGTGGTTTCCATGGGTCTCCAATTGTTGGAAGTGGCCTCCTCCAGTGTTAGGGCTTCCTTTGGTGCAACAAACCCTCCCTAGTCTCTTAGTGTGAGATCAACCTCATTTGGGCTCTTAATCAATTGTTTTCCTTCAAGTTGTGTCAAGACCAACTTGGAGCATGCTAGGTCCAGTTGTGTCAAGACCAACCTGGGGGCATCCTGGGTCCAGTTGTGTCATCCTTAAGAATCCTCAAACCTGGGTCAAATTCAACCAATGTCTGGGGCACTGGGGTGCTCTGGGACATGTGTCATTGATGATGTTGCTAGGAGGCTCATGACTCTCAATGCTTCACTCATTTGTGCCAATGTACTCCTCGAAAGGGTCGGGGTGCATGTGGAGTGGGTGCCCAACACTTGGGCTACAGAACCACCTAACAAGAACAACATGGATTCTAGTGAAAGAAACTAGTCATTAGGGACAAAGATCAATAATGCATCTTAGTGAACCAAACTTGAATGTTAAGGGAAATTTGATACTTCAAACAAGGATCCCTTATTAAAATCAGGGCCCTAAACTTGCAAAGGTGTTTTTCCCTAGGTAGGAGTGGCTAAAGGTCAACACTATTAGGCGCTTCCAAACCCTAAGGGGAAGTAGCATTTCTCGAGTCCACCCCTCAATTATTAGGTGTTAGTGAATAGTAATGTGGCAACAGAGACTTCATTGCCAAGTGTCACGGTCAAGGGTGCTAGATGATGGGGGTGTTCATGTCCTGAGTGTATAGATGTGAGGAGGAAGCATTCGTAAATGCATGAGTTACCATTTCAGCCTTGGTTTTTCCACCCCTCTTGTGCACCTTTTACTTCTTGATTTTCCCTTGTATTACCACTAGTTCAAGGGTTAGAGCTTGCTTTGTATGAAGTAGCAATTTTATTCACCCTTTAAGATGAGTCAATTTATTGCTCATTGGGGTTGGGACATGCAAGGGCTCCTTTATGATAAAATGGAGCAACATGTGCTCAAGAATTGGGTGATAGACATATTTGGAAGGTAGAGTTCATGCTAGGATTTTTCCCACACGCTAATTCTTCTATCCCTGGCCATCTTTTGCATTTTAACATTTCTTTTTGTTTCTTTTAGTAGCATCAACCTCCTGGAAAAAAAATTGGGCCCTAGTCAAGGTATGTGAACATATGAGTGCCAAGTCCCGAAGAACCAATGACAAGTTGTACCCAAAGAATGGAGGAGAGATATGGACTTGTAGTGTAGGATGGAAGGTGTCAAGTGTGACATAGGGAAGATGGAACATGTTATCTCATTCATGCCTTTCCAAGTAGTGCCCCTCCTATAACCCAGTGGTCCTTAAGGGAAGTCCCAACAGACTAGGATCAAAGATTAACCCCCAAGTAACGTGAGAGATCAAGAATGCAGTCAAGGTCTGCCAATCATCCAGATCACCCCATAATCCATACTAAATTCGCAAAGACAAACAACTATAAGCACTCAAATGCAAAATGATCAAAATACCTTGTGAGTGGTTTCCCACCTTTGCCCAAATGCTAATCTAGATGGGTAAGAAACACATCGCTAATGCAAGTGGGGGAGATATATGGCATATCATCAGCTAATGGTGGCTCTCAGGGGTTGTTGGTTGTCCGGCTGACCGGTTGGCTATCAAGTGGAGGACAAAAGTTTATCCTATGGGGTTACCCATTTTGTTGGGTCACATGTATTTTTCGTCATAGGGCCATTATCCCAGGAACAAAGCCAATGTATGCTATAGACTTTAATTAATGAAACAACAAATTTTGAAGGGAAGAAATTATTTGTACGTGTATGAGATTGGTGTAATCATTTCCCTTCAGTTGTTATATTCTATTTAAATGTTAAAATCTTACACATTTTTTTGGGTCAATAGATCTGATCTATTGGGAAGTATTTAACCAAATCATTGGGGTTAGAAATTAGCATGGTATCAAAGCACAACCTCTGAAGGCTAATCTGTAGGAGTTGCACAAGAAGATTGAGCCACAAAGCACAGAAAGAATCAACCAGAAGTTAATGTACAGGAGACATTCGTGCAGGAATCAGAGATTGTACGAATCAAGCCATAGGCAGACACAGCGAGGCAAAATATTGCATTCAAGGTTGGCCATATGTCATACAATGCCTAAGAGAGATATTAAAAGTCATTAGATCATGTGCATGAAGTCATTAGTGTGTAGGGGGAATCATACACTATTATACATAGCCACAGAGTTCCATATAGTAGCCACAAAAGCCAAAGGATGTGTGGAGGTTGATAGAAGAGAAGTTTGGGCTGTAAATTCATACTAGTTTGTACATGTAGTGCAGTAGCATGGTGACAACAACTACAATGTACAGCGGGTACATGGGCTAGGCTAAGGGAGAATAAACATCTTTAAACACAAGACGGTGATTGTTAGAACTCAATGACTAGGTGAAGGATATTCATCCTTGTGTGCAGGGTGTGAGGAAGAGTGCAAGGGGCAGTAAGCGATGGGTCCAAATCAGCTAGCAAATCGAAGTACAAATGGTTTGATCAATTGAATTAATTCCAAGTTCTTGTTGTATTAGTATTTTTCCTCAAATGGCCATTACCCCAAGAAGGGAGCCCTTGTATGTTGTAGAATTAAATTAGTGAAACAACAGATTTTGAAGGGAAAAATTGTGTGTGCATGTGTATGAAATTGGTGCGATCATTTTGCTTCCGCCATTATATTTTATTAGGTGTTAAATTCTCATCCATGTTTTTTATTTAGTAGATATAATCTTCTAGGGAGTAATTATCAAAGGTTGTTGAGGTTAACGAACCAAAGCTCATACTTGATGAGATGAGCAAGAGAGTTGAAGAGGGAATATGTCATAAGTTTGATGAAGCCTTCAATAGAGATGAAGACAAATAAAAATTCAAAAAGTACTTGAAGATGGATAAACAAAGTTGATGGATGGTACAATAATTCAGTTTCAAAAGGGGAAGGAATAGAAGATATAACAAGGTTGCCACAAATTTCTTAAACTTGAAGTAGAGATCATGGTTAAAGACAAAATATGATAGTATTATCTCAGAAGGGACCACAATCAAAGATCAAGAACACAAGCTAGGGCATAGTACTATACTGGAAAGGAAGATTAATGATAATGTTGTGCATGATGGAGAAAAACCTTAAAAGGTGGAACAATATTGATATCCTCATTACTAGAAATGCCTATAATGAATACAGGAAAGTGCATATCAGTAACCTCGTTCAACGAAAATAAATGGAAGAACCAATGGAATTCATGTACTCAAAAGCCAAGGAACAAGTATATGATAAAACTAAAAACTACAACAAATTGGGAAAATGAAGATAATACATGGAATAAAAAGAAAACAACCTAGTAGCATTAGATTATCAAGGATTGGCACCAATAATAGTTACAAATGGATGGATAGATAATTAAGCATGGAAAGCACTAAGAAAAAATAAGAGGAATTCTTACTATTTGAAATCATCTCAATGCTTAAAGGACAAATCTCTTAAGGAGGGAGGGCATGTTGTTCCCTTATCACAACATAATGGGTCCTATGGGTCCATCAAGGCCAGTTGAATCGTAAAAGTCGATGTAATGGATCATTGTGGTGTCTTTTATCATGTTAATTGATGCCCCTAATATTATTTTATCATATTTTAATGTACCATCCATGATTTCTAGCTTTATGACTAATTTCTATTGTATATATTTATAATGCTTTTCCAAGAAATATAACATAAACCCTTCCATTATTTAAAATAAAAGGAATACAAATGATTTTTTGACAAAACATTAAGGTGCATAAGCTCAGTTTAGAGTTCACAAACTAAACCTCCATAAAACTCCAAAATAGATCATCAAAAATGAAAACTACCCATTACATAGATTTTTCAAACCTCTCAGAAAGCAATCCCCATCTTAAAAAGTCTTAAAAGGAGAGAGCTTGGATCTTTTCAACAAGCTTGTTTGGATCATGGTTGTGCTCTCAATAGATGTGACGAATGTGGATTTTAGTGAAGCTTAATCTGATTTCTTTCATGCGTTGAAAACTATCAAATACATCTATATTTCTTTGCATTCTAATTCCCCTTAGCCATTCCACCACCAGTAAATAGTATCCATAAATATCGATGACCCCGAGTCCTCCTTCCAAGGATAATTTCATCAAAATAGATAAGACCTTGATTTCTTCATAGGTGATTGTGAGCCACTGCACAAAACACACTCAAATCTGATTTTGTGGAAGTCAGAAAGGTGAACCTCGATATTTTGAGGCACCTTCAAATACACATGAATACTTGATGTCTCTATTCTTGGATCTACAACAAATCAATACTTTTTCACTTCTTTGGTTTCTCAAACAGTAGATAGGCTCGTTTAAGTTTGCAAAAGATTTCGTATGGTTATTTACATGCTCCTTGGAATAGGAATTCGTTCCTAGTTAACCATACCACCCATAAAATAAAACATGGAAGAGGTCGACCGTCGATGTGCTTCAGATCTTACCTCTTGATATCCAACCAGATTTCTGATGTTTCTTCTGTGTCTTCATACCGTACCCCTTTGCCACTAGTGATAGATTTTGTAGCACTACATACCACTTCAGTAAAATAACATTGAACAGAAATTTGGTTGATGCTTGCATAATTTTCCATAGATAATGGGCACCTCCCAGGACTCTGCCAGCTTTTTTTGTAGTATATCCCATATCAAAGATTTTATTTTTTTTTCGAGAAAAAGTCGTAAGAAATCATGATATTTTAAGGGTGGCTAAAGCTTTCAAATATGCTGCCAGTTTGAAATATCCTTTTCCTCCTTTTTTAAGAGCTGCAAGGTATCTTAGATTAACCTTGTAGTCATTTCCTATTCATTTTCAACCCATACAAGACTGTTTGGTTAATCTCTTAATCTTATATAATGCAACTAGGGGGCAGAGACATATCGGTTCCACTCTAGTGCCAAATCCTTGTTGAGTCCTACCTGGCTTGCATCCTCATTGTTCCTGAAATAAAATGCTTCCAAATAAAACCAATTTTAAGAAATGTAAGAGGACAATCAAACGTTGTGAGATGCTTGACATATGGAGGCCTCCTATCCATGAATCAGTTCGTTCCAATATGGACCTTCTGTCCGTTTCCAATTAGCTAGGAAAGACGATCACCAATGATTGAGAAGACTTTTAGTACCTCTTTCCATACTATAGATCATCCAGAAATCGATTTTCTAGGGTATCGTATCCAGTCCTCCAGGATTGATGGTTCAATATATTTCCACTTCATCAAACTCTGCCACAAAACTTCAATAAAGAGGACTCTCCGCATTACCTTTGTAGCCAATGATTCTAAAAATTGAGAGAAAACTTTGAATCCCCAGCTTCACTACTTCTTAGGCCTTAATGGTGTTTTCCATTTAACTAAAAGTATGCCACCATATTCTCTCATTCCTGCCCAAACATAGCTGGAGCACATTTTCATTATCTTGTTTAGTATGTCTGTGGGTATTGAAGGAAAAGACGTCTGATAAATAGGTGTGACCTCAAACATGCTTTTAACAAGGGTCAGACTCCCTCTTATGAATATCCACCTGTTATATTAGAAAATGACCCTTTTTCAGTCTTTAAAAATAGCCATAGCCAGTCTTTGTAGTAGTTATTTTCCTTCAAGTGAAACCCAAATACTTTGTAGTCTCTTCAAATTCTGTAACTTTAAATAGAAGCAAAATCTTAATTCTAATTCTGTAACTTTAAATAGAAACAAAATCTTAACTCTAATAGAAGTTGGACCATCAATCTGGTGCAACGTTAAGGTTGAATTTTAAAGGTAGGTCTTTATTCATGTAGCTATACAACATTGAAGAAGAATATTTCCTATCATTTTTGTCTCCCGGAAAGAACCATAATATCCTATACAAAGAGTATATGGGTGATAGTGAGTTCTTTGTTCACTTGAATTACTTTTATTTGTCATTCTTCGTTTAGACTCTTCAAAATTCTACCGAGAACCTTTGGCACTAATAAGAAGAGTAAAAGTGACAGGGCGCATCTTGACTAAATCCTCTCCATGGCTGGAAAAAAATAAGGTGACGCATTTATAAGGCAACGTATGATATTGTGAATATGCACTTACCTATCCAATTGACAAAGTGGATATCAAACCCTATGTGAAGCATCAATTACAATCTTAAGAAAATTGAATCCACTCTATCATATCTATTTGAGAGATTCAACTTGATGACGGAGGAGGTAGTATTCCTTGATTTAATAGTGTGGAGCACCTTGGAAAATTCCCACCATATCAAAAATCTGCCTTCCTGGAAGAAAACCAAACTGCTCATCAGAGATTATAGCCTTCAGGCTATTACTTTGGCACTACATAATCGTTAATGAGATGGGCCAATTTGCGTGAAAGAGAAGGGGCTTATTCATATTGAGATTGTTCGCAATGAAGGTGGAGTTGAAAGAACGAAAGTCATTCCCCATGGATCTTGGTTCTTCAACAACTAGTGACAAGTATTCCCTTATCTCTTTAAAGAAACCTTCCAAAAGCTCAATGGTCCAGCCATCTATGACTAAAGATTTATCACCTTGAAAAGAGTTTTTATACCTTTTAAAGATACTCTTCACTGACGTGGGCATTGAGTGAATCATTTTGCTCATCTAAGAGCAATCTGTTCGAAAGAGAGATATATAGGAAAATTTCAGAATATTCAACTTATCTGGCTTCTTGTAGATTTTCTTGTAGTGATCCAAACCCACTTTAACAACATCTTTAAAGAAAGACAGAATCAACAAGGCCATTGATGCCATACATGTGAAAAAAAGTAGAGTTTTATTCTCCTCGTTTCAACCACTCTGCCCTAGCTTTTTCTTTCCATAATGCCTCTTCCCAAGCTAGAAATTTGCTTCTATCTTCTTCTAGACTTGCATCAAAACATAACAATTGTTAGGTCATCATGTATGACCTCTAGTTTATCTTCCACTTCTGTAAGGGGTTGCCAGTTCTGAGAGTTTTGTCCTTTAAAGTTTAATCCACTGCAATGGCTTTAATCCTCAACACGTTTATAGGAAGGGCCTCGATGGCTTACTCTCTAGAACCTATATCATAGGGGATCCATTCAGCTTTAAAGAAGATGATTCAGGTGCCCAGAATGGTGAGGAAGATCAGTCATGCACACATGGTGCTCCAGTTGTGGTTCTATGTGATAATCTAGACTCATGCAATGGAAGTATTTTGAACCACTTTTCATCAAGCTTACATGGATACAAGAAGACAAGGTACACACAAATTTAGCATTGTCCAGTATGATGTAATATCTCTTCAAGCGAATGAGATCCTAGTTTTCAAATGCATTCATTGCATATCCTAAGATCATTGCATTCATGACAGCCCAACTCATCTAGGCCTTCTATTATAGACCTGGTGTGCATCATTTATGGTCTTGCGTTTCAGACACGTTATAAGGACAGCAACCACAAAACCATCATATTGAAATCCATATTAATTATACATTTGTGGCAAGCTTTTCATGTCTCGAAGCTACCAAATTGACACATGCAAGAAGCACACATGAAAATCCGTCCACATATGGCTCCATGTCAGTCAATTACATTTCTGAGAAAGTGCCAGAGCTTCCAACTCTACACATATCCCACAATCATTGCATTCCATGAGACAACATCCTGTTCTGCCATTTCTTGAAAGACCTTTACAAATATCTGGGATACCCATTCAGCAAATATCTAACAACCAATGCATTCTAGGAAACAGCATTATATTCAGGCAAATTTCCAAACACTGTCCAAGCTTCTTGTCTAGTTACATTTGACATAGAAGCTTCTTGTCTAGTTACATTTGACATAGATGTCTAAAAGGCATCTCCAGCTACAACATCAGAAAGTAACCAACATTTCCATGACATCGACAAGAATTTCCAAATTTGCACACAACAACGAACCGAGTCTTTCCTGAGAGAAAAAGAAGGCTGAATTGGTTGAGTGGCAGGTTGTCCTGTCCAGTAGGCAGTTTGACCAGGTGACCAGGGCAATCAGTTTGACTTTTGCTTAGATGTATCTCGGGTGGCTTGAACAATTTCTCTAAGGAAAAAGGTCGTTGGGTTTTTCCCAGTGAGTGAGTTTTCTTAGGGTAAAGATCTTGTGTTTTTGTTTTGCTGGAGTGTGAGTTTTTTTGGGTAAAAATCTTGTGTTCTGGTTGGGCTGTCTCTTTATGATTCTACTATTTTACTGATCTTTTGTGTAATTGTGTAAAAAAGAAGTCAAATCTGAGGCAAAGAAGAAGTCCCATCTGAGGCTGAGAAGAAGTCAAATATGAGGCCAGAAAAGAAGATAAATCTGAGGAAAATAAAAGAACGAATTTGTGGCAGAGTTTATGAGCTTCCCTGGGCAACAAAACCGAGTCTTTCCTGAGAGGAGAAGAAAGTCGAATTTGTTGAGCAGCAGATCATCTTGTCTGGTAGGCAATTTGATTGTGTGACCAGGGTTGTAAGTTTGACTTTTGTTTCACTTAGATGTATCTATGTTGAGTTGAACAATTTCTCTACAGAAAAAGGTTGTTGGGTTTTCCCAAATGGGTTTTTTCAGGGTAAAAATCTTATTTGACTATCTCTTTATGATTCTACTGTTTTGCTATTGAAGATCTTTTATGTAATTGTTTAATGATAAATGTAACTACTGTTTTGCTATTGAAGATCTTTTATGTAATTGTTTAATGATAAATGTAAATACAACTGAAGGAATATCATTAAAAGTAATTATCGGTTAAGAAAACTATAAAAAAATCAACAAATTCTATCTCCACGAACTTTGTGACCCCACCAAGAGTTGTACAGATCGTTATTAATTGTCCCCGGGTCTTCAAACGCTGAGGCTGTGCATAAGCAAAAGAAAGCCATTGGAACACAAACAAAGCGTCGCTATCATTTAATCCGTTTCAGGTCCTTGTGCTTCAGTGAATTCTCGACGACTCATCGTGAATTGGAGATTATTGATCCCTGCCACGTGAGAGCTTTCTGCGTCTAAATTAAGAGTTGCCCGAGTGCATTATTATTTTGAAAGTCTCTTTACAAGTATTAGGCAATTCCTTGTTATAGGCGATTCCTTGCTGAAGTCAAGAAGGATTAATGCTCAAACCGAAATGTGAAGAATCGTCCTAGAAACCTAATTCACCCATAAGCTCGTATACTTCATATTTCTCAATCTCGAATTGAATTGCACTGCTTTTATTAATAACCAAAATCCACCAAACTCACCCAAAAGGTCGTATACTCCATATTTCTCCATCTCGAGTTGAATTGCACTGCTTTTATTAATAACTAAAATCCAGTCGGTGGACTAAATTCAAAATCTCTCCATGCAAAGTGCTCAATTTTCAGCCTAGTTTCAGATATTTTAAACAAAGCATCTTTTTAAACATGAACATCTTTTCAAAATAATCCTAAATACTAATATATATTGACACGCAGCATCTACACATGTAAGAAGTTCTTTGAGATTACAGAAAAGAGAAGAATATATCACATTGATAAGAACATATCCAACGTTCGCTAGATTTGAGACAATACCTGAAACAGGACTTTGTTTTGATTTGGAAAGAGAATTCACATATTCCAATTACGGCACTCTTTGGGGATTAGAATTTAAATGAGGAGTCTTAAAAATCAATGAATTTGTTGACGGTGGAGCAGCAAATGCTTCATATTTTTGGCTTCCCAGTAATCTATACTTCGGCTTCGGTTTCTCACCAGATTAAATTAATTTTCATGTTCATACCAAAAACTTGCAGACATAAGAAGCTACATCCATCAAATAGTCTATTCATAAAATTCTAGTACATAAAAACTACGATAAGTAGGAATTTTACTCTAACAATTTATATGCACAAAAACTGCAGCCATTCTTGTCTTTTGACAAACACTTTGCATGACGGTAAGTAGTACTTTTACTCTAACAATTTATATGCACAAAAACTACAGCCATTCATATCTTTTGACAAATACTTTGCATGACAGTAAGTAGGACTTTTACTCTCACAATTTATATGCACAAAAACTACAGTCATTCATGTCTTTTGATAAACACTTTGCAAACGTGCAATATACAGCCATTGAGGCATTTTGACAAACACTTTGCAAGAATGCAATCTACAACCATTGAGGCATTTTTCCAAACACTTGGAAACAATGAATTTGAGATTCTTCTTCAACCTATTTAGCTCAGAAAATTCTGAAATTGAAACTTCAAATGTTGGCATCTTAAAACCAGGACTAAACAATCTTATTTTTTCATCAAAAAATCGAAAACAGACGCATATAATTAACAACAACAATCTTTAAAATCACCCATATTTTTTATCTCGGTTTAGAAAAGTACTTTTTTGGAATCAAATGAGGGGTTAAATGGCTAAATGGCACAGATACCCCCTGATGTTGAGCGGAAAAGAAACAGAACATTCCAGAGATGTGATTTATTAAAACAATAACAATAAACATTCGTACTATCTCATTTATCACTTTTTAAAACACTTAGTGTGCAAACTTCATCTACAGCTGTCCATCGAGAAAAAAAAAAAAAATTAAATTTATGATAATATGGTTATTTTAGTCAACCCATGACGACCTGCAATGGACAAAAATTCATTATAAAAAGAAATTAAAACTTTGGCAACACATTATTGTTTTAATCCTCTTGCATGTACATTCTCAACTACAATTTCCATTCATTATTGGTTAGCTCATAAATAAATCTGCAAATATCTCATAAACATTCAACAGTAGCAATTTCCAATGAATTTTAAAGTTTTACAACACTTCTAAATTAATAATAAACTAAAATTTCAAGAATGCTTATGAACATACCTGGCAGTGTATTTATACAATTCCAAAAAGATGGGAATATGCTCCAGCTCCAATGAGATTGTGCTCCTGCTCCAATATCCTTACCAACTCATTGTGAACCATCTGGTTTTCCTCCCAACCATATCCAAGGAGAAATTCTCCCCCTGGAACCCTCAAGTTGTAAGAGCTCACAAAAAATACCAAAATATAGCAGTACAGAGATATCCAAGGCAAGCTGAGGAAGATAAGTTTCACTTCCTCCCAACACCACTCATGGTCAACTCCACCAAGTAGAGCTACATAGTAATTTAGATTATGAATTTCAAAATTGTTTCGAAAGCAATTGTCTACTCTCCATGTCTCTCACTCTCATAATATTTTTCAAATCTATCCAACTCTTAGTATCACAATGCACCTCTATCCCCCTAAGTGAGAATACATGAGACACATATATAGGAGGAGCAACAAATTCTTGTCATAAAGGAGGAGTAATATGCATGCATTGTATTCCATTTAGAGGAGTGTAACTCATGCCATTAAGGAGAGGTATGCATGACTTAGTTAAGGATAGTGTAACTTATGCATTAAAGAGAGCGTAAGAGGAATCTTTTATGACATGTCTTTAATGAGTTGAAGAGGAATATGCCATTATTTTATGAGTGCATAAAATAGAGTGTAATGTATTATTAAAAGAGAGAGATTTACATAGAGCTATGAGAGTCATCAAGGAGATAGGTGTGAAGTGATTGAGGAGATGAAGGTGACTTGTAATTCTCTTTTAATAATAATATCATAGTCTCATAAAAGATAATATTAATATTAATAATATTTAGGATTAATTTGAGATTGAACGATTATGATTGATTAATGATAAGTTAAGTGATTTTCCTTCAACTATACTTGATTGCCAATTTATGTAAGGTGATTTACTATTTTTGGAAAGTCATGCTTGAGATGCTAGACATGACTTTCTATCTTTAGAAAGTCACTCTAGGATTGTTAGAAAAGAGGTTTTGTTAAGGAAATTCATCCTTGAGCTTCCCGTGAGTGGTATTTTTCTTCCGTAGAATAGGGATTCTATACCCCTATTGCATGCATCTCCATGCCTCAGTAGATTGAGGACTTTGCACTCTAATCTACTCTAAAGATCCCAGATTCCACACCTTGATCTTTTTAAATTTTCAGGACTCCATGCCCTAAACATCTTATTATAGATACAAGTCTCCAAGTCTTTATCTTTCATGGATTTAGGACTCCTCACCCTAATTTCCATGGCTTCTCATCTACTCTGCTTTGAAACTCCATGCTTCACCTTAAGGTACTGATTGTGAGCTCATACCCATATGATGCTTCGTTGTTAGGGCCTTGTTCCAAGACCTACACACATCACAATCTCATAGAACAAAGGAATAAATATATTTCATAATTTAAGTTATTCACATTTTACCAAATATTGTGGATGACTTCCACAACCATTTTGGTTTTAGAGAAATGACTTCCGCAGTCATTTAAAATTTGAACATCCTTGTTTGAAAATAACCACGTTCCATATCACATCCTGCTCAATACAATATTAAGCATATAAAATCATAAAAATCATGTATCATGACTTCCACGGACATTTATAATTTGAGCATCCTTGTTTGCAAATAACTATGTACTTGCCACATCTTGTTCATTACAATATTAAACATATATAATCATATAAATCATGTATCATCCATAAATCATAATTAACCATTTTTTCCACATAACGATGATCATCCATGCATCTATGTGTCTCAATCTTGAATCAACATCCATGTCATACACATATTGCCAAACTAAGATACCAAAAGAGAAAACATTGATAATATGTTCTTAGCCAAAATCATTTCTTATACACACAACCATAGGTATTATCCTAAGCACACAACAACTAGGTAACCAAAACCAGGTCTATATCATATCAACATGTACATAAGTTTCTCACGCATAATATTATATCATTATCTCAAAATCACCCTCTCTAAGTGTCATCAAATCTATCTCACCAATAAGGGACACTACAATTTTGGTGTATCAATCCCCTATTCCTAGGTTTATTACCCCCCTCATACATTGCAAATATTCCCCACCATTCATTAAATTATTTTCCCGACCCCACCGAACAACCTATCACCTCACACTAACTCTCCGCCACCTCTCACCTCATCTTTGTCCATCTCCCAAGATCCAACTGCCCACATAGCATTTTGGCCCCCCATCACCATCCAAACTTTATCATTGGGGGCGGGGGTCCGAAATGGGTGGTATTTGAAACCACGCCCACCCCTATGTGTCAACACCATAGCTTTTCATACCCCCCTTGGGAAAAACTGATAAACGCTTCCCCCCTCCCCCCAAAAAAAAAATTGTTTTTCTGCCTCCCAATATCGCTCTCCTACCCGTTGCACTCCTGCCACTCACCTTTCGCCACATCATTTTCCTATTAACTCCACCAATTACATATTCTCCCTCCAAAATTAAGTCGTTAAGCATTAAATGGTTTAGCTGTTAATCCAATGGACCCATGCTATGTTCAATGGAAAAACCACACTGTTATAATAAACCTCCCTTTCACTCATTAGCAAGTTATTAAATTCATGCATTGTTACTGTTATTGCTTTGTTACAGGTTTGTTGGGCTAAACTCCGACGTTTTCACCCGCCAGCGACAATGTCTGCTTACTTGTTTTCAGTCTATTGCCTCTATTCTTGCCCCCAAAACTTGACTCATCTCTGTGTATTGAAACCTCAAATCCAATTTCCACTCTTGTCCTTAGCTTTATCCAAATATTCCTCTAAAGGACAAAGGACCAGAAGAACCTGTCAATCCTCTGATTTATCCTCCCATTGCACCACATCCCTTTGGTTGACAGACACCATAAAATCCATGAAACTCTCTACGAATTTGACCTCTTTGAGATGTACTGTTTGTAGGTTTTAATCTCATACAGAAATTACCTACATACAAATTCTAAAACACAGAAAATAAACAATGCGAGATCATAACGCATAAAACACATATACACAGAGATTTCCCCTGGATCCCAAAACCGAGACCACCAGCTTGATTTTCCATTATGTTCCTTTCAATGTTATAATACATATTTATACATGCCAAAACATCCAATACCATGGACCGAAAACCATCGCGTCCAATAACATGGACCGAAAAACCATCGCGTCCAATACCATGGACCAAAAACCATCGCGTCCAAAAAACATGTGCGAAAATCATGCACAAAACCATAGGTGGGTCCGACCAACCTAACATAGGGTCCAAAACCAAAATTTTCTAGGGTGCTACCCCAGACCCCATAAAATGGGGTTACAGGTGCCCTTCAAACCCCCTGTTAACTACGTGGAAAGAATGTAACACAACCCAACATTCTCCCACTTGTTGTTTTCTTTCCACAGGGGGCCATAAGAGAGCTTAGTCATTTTGCCAACCCTGAAATGTCCATTGTCCCTCTACACCAAGAGAACTTCTCAGAGCTCACAGATTTTGTTAATGCATCTACAGTATTCTTCAAAGTGTCCACCTTTACCAGCAACACCTTTTTGTCTTCTATCATAACCCTCACAAAGTGATACTAAACATCAATGTGCTTTGTCATTGAATGATATGCATGGTTCTTTGCCAAGAAAATTGCACTTTGGCTGTCACAGTCTATCCTTATAGCTTCCCGTACTAACCCCATACTTGAACACAATCTCTGCAACCAAACTGCTTCCTTGCTTGCATGAGTGGCTACCATGTATTCTGCCTCTATAGTTGATAGTGCCCCTACAGATTGTTTCTTAGACATCCAACTGACTGCACCTCCAAATAGGCTAAACACATACCCACTTGTAGATCTTCTCTGATCCAGATCTCCAGCCCAGTCTGCATCAACAAAGCCACGAATATTCAACACTCTATCCAATCCTGGTCTTCCTTGGTAGCACAAACCATAATCACTATTGCCACGCAAATACCTGAAAATCCGCTTCACTGTTGTCCAATGCTCCTTTCCTGGTTTTGATATAAACTTGCTCAATACTCCAACTGCATGTGCAATGTCTGGTCTAGTATAGACAATTGCATATATCAGGCTACAGACTACACTTGCATATGGAACACGGGACATGTCCTCTTCCTCTTCTTGTGTCGTGGGACATTGTTCAGCAGATAACCTCACACCTACAGGAATAGGAACCTTCACCGGTTTAATATCCTGCATATTAAACCTCTGCAGGTATTGTCTCCACGTACCTCCTCTAGTTTAGCCAAAGCTTCCTCTTTGCCTGATCTCTTTTAATTTCTATGCCCAAAATATAGTTTGCAGCACCAAGATCTTTCATGTCGAATTTGGAGTACAATTGGGTCTTCAAATCCTGGATAATTTCTTTGTCATTTCCAACCAACAACATATCATCCACATACAAGACCAGATAAATAACATAGTCACCAATTAATATAAAATACACACAGTGATCTGCTTTGCTTCTAGTGAAGCCAAGTCCCTGTATAAATGTATCAAATATCTGATACCACATCCTTGGTGACTATTTTAACCCATACAGACACTTCTTTAACTTGCATACCAGTTCTTTCTTACCCTTCACTGCAAACCTTCAAGTTACTTCATGTAGATTTCCTCTTCCAAATCCCCGTGAAGAAATGTTGTCTTCACATCCATCTGTTCTACCTCAAAATCAAAAGAAGCAACAACAGATAAAAGTAATCTAATAGAAGTTACCTTGGCAACAGGAGAAAAAATATCACCAAAATCAATTCCCAACACCTGGGAAAAACCTTTTGCTACCAACCGAGCTTTGTATTTCTCCACCTTTCCTTCTACATTTGTCTTCTTCTTGAACACCCATTTACTCCCAATAGGTTTCCTTCCAGCCAACAACTCCACCAGATCCCAAGCCTCATTTTTGTGCAAAGATGACATTTCAACAACCATGGCCTCTTTCCACAGTTTTCCATCCTCTGAATCTACTGCTTCCTTCATAGTTCTGGGATCATTGTCAGTAACAGATAAAGAAAAATTTGAACAGAAAGCAAATGCAATATACCTTTCAGGCTGCTTCTTTCTCGAACTGATCTTCTCACAACCGAATTTTGTGGATCTGCTGTAGACTTTGATTCTTCCTCTACTGTAGAGTTTTATTCTTCCTCCTTTAGCTCAAACTGTATCTTCTCAGGTTCCTTTTGTTGGACTTCATGTTTGATAACATCTTTCACCTCTCTGAACACCACATCTCAGTTGCACACAACCTTCCGTGTGACTGGGTTCCAAAGCTTATAACCCTTTAAACCATCCTTATACACAATAAAGATGCACTTTTCATATTTACTATCCAACTTGGTTTGTTTCTCCTTTGGAACATGTACATATGCATCACATCCAAATACCCTTAGATGTGAAAGAGAGGGTTTCTTACCAGTCCATACCTCTTGTGGAGTCTTATTCTCCAACGTTGATGAAGATGACGTGTTGACCAGGTAACATGCAGTGTCCACCGCTTCTGCCCAAAATGCATGTCCTAACCCGACACCACTGAGCATGCTTCTTGCCCTTTCCATCAACGTCTTATTCATTCTTTCTGCAACTCCATTTTGTTGAGGTGTATATGGAGTAGTCTTATGCCGTGCTATACCACACTTCTTACAAAATTCTTCAAATTTCTTACTGCAAAACTCTCCACCGTTATATGTCCTCGCACTTTTATCTTCTTCTCTATCTGGTTTTCCACGAGAGCCTTAAATTCTTTAAACCTGTCAAAGACTTCAAATTTATTCTTAGCAAAATATTTCCATCTATTCCTTGAGAAGTCATCTATAAATGATACATAGTACATAGAATTACCCAGTGATGGAACCTTCACAGGTCCAAACACATCACTGTGAACAAGTTCTACTATATGTTTTGCCCTATTACTACTAGAGGGGAAACTCACCCGATTCTGCTTCCCAGATACACAATTTTCACAGAAATCAAAATCCAAAGAGATATTACTCATACCTTCTACCTGTTATGAAACCAGCTCAAGAAAAGATAGAAAAGATAGATCAACGCCTTAGAATTCAGCCTCTTCGAGGGGGAAACCTCCTTTACATTACATAAATGAACAATTCTT
>APFE030478716.1:0-11081 GCA_000404065.3 Pinus taeda
ATTATATGAAAAATATATATATATATATATATTTAAATGTTTAACATATATACTCTTAATTTTTTTCAAATTGAAAAAAATTAATGTAAGCTTATATAGTATCCTATCGGATTCAAGTCCGAACTAGAATTTGACAACTATGGATTAAAGTCGCTCATTTCTACCAAATCAGCTTTACCGGTTGACCCATTATGTTTTCTCTCATTGATTGTTTCTTCATAGAATTTTTATAGTTTAAAGTCGGGCTAGGGTTCCAGTGCTATTTATCGGTGCTTCTCCAAGGTAATTCATAGCATGATGATCCGTCGGACGATGGAGAGGGAGGCGTCTAGTCGCTTCCAAAGCACGTTTCTCTTTGATTTAGATAAGGAAGAAAAGAGGTCTGATTGAAGGGTAAGTTATGTGTTACTACTACGCTGCCTTTTATTCTACGTTTCTGAGTCACATATGGTGCCATGGACGTTCGGTTGTTTAAAATTCTCAGCGGAACTTCATATACGTCATTATCACAATGATATTGATTCTCAGCGGAACTTGATATACGTCATTATCACAATTATATTGATGTGGGTCCAAGTTTAGAAGTCAAACTCGGCATGTGGCCTTCTATACCGACCTAGGGTTCGGTGTGATTCGGGTACGCAATGTTATTTAATTCTCATAGACATTTTAAAGCTAAGCTGAACGATCTTTTCGTGTTGAATGAAATGACGATTCTTTTTTAATTCCATTGGTCAAGCATCACAACATAAAGGTTTTCAGCTATGCCTTAGTGTCTCATATATAGAAAAAATCCGTACTCAGTCTTATTTTCACATATTTTCACATCAACCATTTTCACGTAATATATTTTTATGCAATTTTTACTATAATTTATTGAATTCAACTTATATGGTGAGGAAATTATCAAGTATAATATATTTTCTCAGTTAAGGGTTAATGTAATATATTTTTATGTAATTTTTATTGTAATTTATTGGATTTTTGAGGAAATTATTTCATATAATATATTTTCTGAATTAAAGTTTCTGTGATTTTTAATAAAGTGGAAAAAGTTTTTCTGTAAAAATCACATGGTGGTGGTAGTCATTTTTGTCAATGTTTTGTTATTCAATCAAAATACTTATACATAATTTTGGAAAGATTGGTAATATCTTATGTTGCTAAGGATTTTGAATATGATAAATAAATTATATTAAAGTAAAATAAATTATAATGATAATTATAATTGTTAATAAAACATTAAAAGTGAAAAAAAAATATTTATAATCCATAAATTTAGATTCATGTTCAGGGTAAATCTACCAAATTTTAAATAAATCTATCAAATTTTCAGAAGCGTCAAATCTCTTGCAAATTTCTTTTACTAAATTTCTAGACACGTCAAATCTCTTGCAGTCTAAATAATGTTAATAAATCTTGAATATAAATCTAAACCAATTAGTAAATCTTGAATATGAATCTAAACTGATTAATATTAATACTAGAATGACTACATTGGAAATAAAGACGTCGTTCTTCTCGATCTTCTTTCAAGCAACTAAGTTGTTATTTTGTAATTTTACTACTTACTGATTACATGACGTAGAGGATCTCTGCAGAATAATAGAAATGGGCAAATGAGTTTGCATATAAAATAACAATCTGTAAATGCTTGCACATTAAATAATAGGAGGAAGCGGCGGCAAGGGATGTCCATATTCGCTGCTATCGGCGTGGAGGAAGTTGATAAAGAAATTGGGCTTTGGAGGTTGCGGAATGTCGAGGGTTCCTTGCAGCATTTTAGCAACCTTTCCCATGGAAGGTCTTTCTTCTGGTCTGCTCTGAATACAACAAAACGTTGTCTTCACCATTCTCCTTATTGCCTCCATCTGAACGCCATCATTTCTTACTCCACTCACAATACTTCTGTCAACCACGTCCTCGACATTCCTCTCCAAAACCAACCAATCAAAAGCCTTCTTTGGAAAGAAGCATTCAATGCCCTCCACAGATGATTGACATATTCGTCCTTCCACTAACAATCCGCAGAAGCACAATCCCAAAGCTATATACATCTACTTTTGCAGTTATAGGTTCGTTTTTCTGCAACCAGTACTCTGGTGCCAGATATAGAGGCGTCCCTTTGATGTTCGACACACTCAGATTGCGCGTTTGACCCAGCAGCTTTGCCAGGCCAAAGTCAGAGATCTTGGGACAAAAGCTCTCGTCCAGCAATATGTTCTCCGGTTTGATATCACGATGGACAACCCATTCCAAGCACTCTTCGTGCAGGTACGCTATGGCTCTCGCTACCCCAACTGATATTCGATATCGTGAGCTCCAGTTCAACCCAGTTGTTTGGGCCATGCTCTGATTATTGAACAAATATTTGTCTAATGACCCGTTGGGTATGTACTCGTACACAAGCATTCTATGTTCACCTTCTGTGCAGAAACCCCATATTCGAACAAGGTTGAGATGATGGATTCTCCCTATAATTGTCACATCTGCCCAGAACTAGCCTTCTTCTTGACATACCCACTTGAGCTTCTTCACTGCAATCCACTCTGGTCAGGCAGAACACCTCTGTACACCGTCCCGAATCCTCCTTTGCCCACTTCATTGCTGAAATTATTAGTCGCAGCTTTCAGCTCTGCATATGTGAATCTCTTTATGCCCCCGCTCGAAAGATTAAGTAGAATATCTAAACTGAAAATTCCAGTTATGTCTCTATGTCTGGAGTACCGCATTAGAAATGCGCAAAAAGCCACAACTCCACATAAAAGCTCGATGCCAAATCCTGAGCAAATTATTATAACATCACGCGTTGTATGGTCGAAATCTTTTGGTGGAAATGGCAGACTCAAAGCAGCGATGCAAATATTACCCTAAACAGAGAGCATTCCCGTGTATGGATTTGAGAGATTGTGTTATGTTCCAGATAGGTTCAAGTACGTGAGAGCTTGAGTTCCTGGAGACCAATATCCATTCAGCAATATACTAAAATAGAGGAAACAGTATCCTTTTGTTGGGAATTTTTTATGATTCCAAACAAAACAACAGAGAATAATGCTTTGTTTCTTTACACAATTGAAACTAAAAATTTGTTTTGTGAGAATAGAGTTTCAACAACACACATAAAAACTTGTATTCATTAAAAGAGTGTTGTTACAAAAGATTGGTCTTCTTTTATCAGAGGGATTACATAGGAACACTTCAGTTCCACACAAACAAAAAAATTACTGTGTCTATCGAGATAGGTTTACACTGATGCGTGTCAAAATCTTTTCATTCACGTTGATGCTTATTTCATTTCAACAACAAAAAAAATTCTCTACACTGTTGTGCATTACAAAAGGAAAATTACATTTACATGCTGTGTATTTTTCATGTACGAGCTGCTGCGATTCTTCACTCACACCTCTCTCTACTAAAAAAAAAAAAAATCACAAACATAACAATGCATATATTAACTATACCATACTCCATTGAATAATAAAAAATAATAAAATTAAAATCGTATCAACATTTACCAACCCACATTAAATTACATTTACTATTTTACTAACAAAAACAATGGTCAAAATGTAATTTTCACTTCACGTCAAATTCATTTGCTGCAGGCCTGTACATCAACTGTTGATTTCAATCGAACGGCTTAGATTGATTTGAAGAGGGTGAAATGTGCGATTTGCGATTTGGATTGCATCATAGAATCGCAATCTCCAGAAGAGAAAAAAAATGGAACACTGTCATATGGTTGCGATATGCGATTTGCGATTGATCGCATCGCAACATCGCAATCGGCAGAAATCTCAAGACGAAGCATTAACAATAAGAGTGTGAATTGCTACTTGTGATTTGCAATTAGATCGCATCGCGACGTCACAAGGGAACAATTCAAGAGAACCGATGGACAACATACATGGACGCGATATGCGATATGCGATCTGATTGCATCGCAAAAGAAAAGAAAAACAGTTTGTTGTTGCTGTTTAATTTTTGCTGCACTTGAAATTATCATTTCAACACTCCCCTTTAATTTCAACTGCTCGGTTATCGGTCATACCCACACATTTCCTCAAAAATTCAAAGCTTTTCTACCCCAATGGTTTGGTCAGAATATCAGCAACCTACTCATGAGTTCTGCAATGTTGTAAAACAATTTCTCCATTGCTTACTAATTCCTTGATGTAATGGAACTTTATGTCAATGTGTTTCATTCTCTTATGAAACACAACATTCTTGGATAATGCAATAGCTAAGCTATTGTCACAAAAAATCACAGTTCCTTTTGTTTGTTTTTGGAATAAACTCCTTAACATTCTTCTCATCGAAATTGCTTGACATGCTGCTGCTGTAGCTGCCACGTATTATGTCTTTGTTGTAGACAATGCTACAATAGGTTGTTTTTTAGAAGCCCATGAAATAGCTCCTGAACCTATGTGAAAAACATAACCGAATGTGATTTTCCGATCATCTACACTTCCAACGCAATCACTATCAATGTATCCAATTAAATCTGAACATTCTAAAGTAGTATATAAAATGCCAAACCTTTTAGTACCTTTAACATACCTCAAAATCATTTCTGCTGTCTACCAATGTGCTTCTTTTGGCCGCTTCATGAATCTGGAAATCAAACTAACAGCGTGCATTATATCCGGCCTAGTTGCAATCAAATACATGAGGCTGCCAACTATGCTTTTGTACAAGCTAGGATCAAAATTCTTGTTGCTGTCTTCTTTGCTGAGTTTTAATCCCATCACTGTGGGAGTGATTGTTGCTTTGATTTCCTGCATATTAAATCTTTACAATACTTTGTTACACAAAAATATCGTCACCATGATTATTTGCAGTTAGTATGGGTCTATCATCACCTATGCTAGCCTCTTAAGCAAGTCTCAGACCTTAGCTCTTCATATCAAGCTTTGCAAAAGAGAGAAAGACTTTGAAAATCAATATTACTCTGGTTCCGCACTTTCTCCTACTTTTACCTGCGGACCCACACCCTTTGTTCATAATACCTGCGTACCTGTACACTCTATCTATAAAGGGTTGGGTGCGTAGGGGGGTTAGAAGCTGAATATTTTGAGGGTAAATGCTGATGGAATTGGGACTTCCTAGTTAAACTTGAGAGGAGAGATCACATACCTTTTTGGTTTCATTGGGAAGTGAGTGAAGCTTGTCAAAGTAGAGGATACTTCTTGTCGGACCCTGGGAGGAGCTTGTACAGCATCAAGGCACAGGTTGTAAATTTCTTCTTCATTTGAATTAATACAATCAGATTCATTTTTCTCAACAAATTGTCTTATGGTTTGTTTCATAATCTCCTTGATCATTATGATGAATATGCTTTATAATATTGGATTTTCAGGTGCTATTTAATCGTTCGATTTTTTGTGTTTGCAAAATTACACTTCAAGGAAGCTCATTTGGAGCGAGGGAGCGAGGCTTCCACAAACTTGCATTGGACCCCATGTAGGCCTAAAAACACTTGTTTGCCTTTATTTTACTCGCATATTTAGAGAAATATAGCTTTTGATTGGCTTGCTTATCACTAGATATCAGTAGATACTAGGAAGGTCGATCTTGTCTGCAACCTCGACTCATTCTGCATGACAAAATGGCGACTCCGTTCGGGACTTGATTATTTTCCTTGTTTTTTCTTTGACCTGAGAAACTTGCCTTTTTTTTCTATTTTTGTCTTGTTGTCTGTGGAATTGGGTGGATTTAGTGGATCTAGGTTTGTTTTGGCTTTTCATAACTTTAGGAGAAGTCTGCACCCTGTGCTTGTATCACAGTGCGTACCCCTACGCACTTTTACTTTGTACACAGAGTGGGCACGCACCTGTGTAAACTCTGAACATGTGGACCCTGCTAAATTTTTGAAAAACTTAAATTTTTCTCTTTTAATTAGTTTTATCTTAGTTTTGGTGTTGTTATCCTCTGCCTAGCCCTGCCTGTGACTTGTCAAAACTTTCCTTGGTCTAATTTCATTGGTGTTAGGGTTTTAGATGAATGTCCTAGAAGTTTTGGTTGCTGGTCTTGATTTTCATTTTGGTCATGTAGTAGCTCAGAGCTTAGAAGCATAGAAGCCTCAAATCACCCTAGTTTTTATTGTCTTCTTGTGAGTCTAACCATTTTTGAAATCAACCTTTGTTGAGAAATCCATCTTGTGTTTTCTCTTTCCAAAATTTCGAGAAGCTTTTGTTAAAAGTTTGGTTTTCACTTTTACAAAAAGAACAAAAGATTGTTTTTTTTTTTTTACTGATTTGTGATTCTGGACAAATTAGTCCTTGGTTTGCTTATTGCCAAGTAAAACATCCTTGAAAAGACAAAAATATCTTGTAAGCTTTTACTTCAAGTAGTTTTTTATAGTTTGTAGATCTTAAGATTTGCTTTGATCATAGATTTCGCAAGATTTGTTTTAGTTTTCTTAAGATTTGCTTTAATCATAGTTTTAGGTGTTTTTATAAAAATACAAAAAATCTCTTTTGAAAAAGTTCGTTTTGGTAGCATTTGAGTGTTTGAATGAAAAAGGAAATTCTTGTGCAAATAACTAGTTGTCTCGTTTTGAGTGCATTGGAACAAAAACTCTTCTTTAAATTTGTTTGATAAAAGAGATTTGTGTTTACACGCATTTGCATTCTCAAACTCTTTCCTAGCTAGAAGTTCATTGAAGAGAAAATATTGTTTGATCATCTTAAGTGCATCTTTTTAGTGATTTTTAGTCGAGCCTTCACATCACAAGTTTCATCTCCGCACCTCTTGACTTAATCAAAAACCAATAAAAATAATGCTTAAAGTAAAATTAATATAGAAACCTTTTTATTTCTAGGGCTCTATTACACCAACATAGCTTAGGCTAGTGTCTTGGAGTAGGGAGTACTTAACTCTCCAAGATAGTAAAACAAAAAAGTAGTTGTATCTTGCGGTAGGAGAAAAATCCAATTGTTGCATCTATGCTCTGGGAAAGCTACTCTTAAAGGAGAAGCATGAGATCATGTCCAAACTAGTGTGGGAATCAATCCTTCCTCATTGGGAACGACACCATATATTCATGTATTACAAATGGTAAACGTCGGATTAACCATTGTCGAGAAGCCTGGGGTCACTTGTTGGTAAACCTTGGTTTATGTCAAGGAGCCTTCAAGGGGATTGAGCTTGTTACTCTGCCCTTGTGTGCATATTGGATCGTAGACTATTCCCCTAGGTATATTTGTTTCTGTTGGTAACCATAGTGACCATATTATATAGGATTCTTCCTAAGGTGACGGTGGCGGGAAGATCCCACTGTACCTGGAGCAGACGTCGGCTAGACTCACTTGGATTTTCTGGGGGGGTTCTCTTCACTCGAGATGGTTAAGTGGAGAAACTTGTGCTAGTCTATTCATTAACCAGGTTGCTGGGGTAACTGTTCCAACTGCTATTTCTGTATCAAACTCTTCGACGTTGGATTTCATCACCAACTAGTATTTTCGGTCCGGAAAGTTACTGTTTGTGTGTGATTGATCTCCTAGATTGTTTAGGCATGTGATTCAATTTGTTTGGTTATTTAGAAGCTTTAGGTGGTTTTAATTGAGATTTTACTTTGTTTGCATGTGAAGTAGTTAAAAGTCTTTAACTGTGGCTGAATTACCAAGGTAGTCCCATCGACTTCGGGGGCAATCTCCTAAGTTTGTAAACGTAGCTGAGTTACTGAGGAAGTCCCGTAGACTTTGAGGTCAACCTCCTGAGGACGTACCAAGCCAGCTTGAAGGCTTGAAAGTCCTCGTAACTCCTAGTGACGGTAGAGGTGGATCACCTAAAGAAGGAGAATCTTCTTTGATAGTACATTCTGATCCTCAACCATTAGTAATTCCATAAATTACTGGTAGTGTTGCATCTACTAGTGATATAGGTGAAGAGCCTGAAATATCTGAACCCGAATTTGAAATTGCTACTACTCCCATATCAGAGTTTGTTTCTTCAGCTTCTAGTGGTCCTAGTTCAACTAGGGTAGAAACTGTAATTACCCAAGATCTTCCTTCTGGACTTATAGCTATTGAAGAGCTTGCTATTTTGGACATCGAAGAAAGCTTTCCTTTTCCAAAAGATCGACCTATCTTAGACCTTAGGGAGCGTGAATAATTCTGCTACAGGCCACCTAGGAGCAGTGCTTTGTATCGTTCATTGACTAATCTTTTGGAAAACCTAGGACTAAGTTTTTCACCCCCTCGTATTTTTTATCACCCAGCACCTAGAGATTACTATCCTTTATTGAATATGTCGAGCCCGTCATCCATGTTTTCTCAATCTCTGGAAGCCTATTTGTACGACAGTCCTTCTGTTCCCACTGGGTATCAATCCATTTCTGGTACTTTTTCGGGAGCATCTCCTCAACCTATCGAACACAAGTTATTAACTGGAAGTAATGGTACTAAACCGTTGAGTGTAGAAGATATTCTCATGATGTCAGGTTCTCAACCTCAAGGTGGCTAGTTACCGCCTAGGGGGCAACCTCAAGGTACCCAGTATGTGCCTGGGGGGCAACCTCAAGGTACCAAGTATATGCCTGGGGGGCAACCTCAAGGTACTCAGTTTGCACCTGGGGGACAACCTCAAGGACAGTAGATACCTACGGGACAATACGTTCCTCAAGGTCAACCCCAGACTCAATATGTACCCCAAGGTCAACCTCAGTATCAATATGTACCCCAAGGTCAACCTCAGTATCAATACGCACCTCAAAATCAACCTCAATATCAATATGTACCTCAAGGTCAACCCAGTATCAGTACATGCCTCAGGGTTATCAACCCCAAGGTCAGTAACCATCTCAAGCTTACCAACCACCTTCTGGTCAATCATATTATCAACCCTACCCTCAACCCGGTTATGGTCCTCAATATCCTCAACCTGTTATGGGTCCATACCCCAGAACGAATTTAGTGTGGGATCCATCTCAATCCCAGTAGGTCTTGCAACCGAATGTGCAGTCGTCATCTCAACCTGGACAACCCTTGGTTTCTGGTCCATCCCAGCAACCTGTCCAGTCTACTGTTCAAACTTCTGCACCTTCTGTAGTTTCTCAGTCTGGGCCTAGTAAGCCTCGTACTCCACCTCAAACGTCCATTGCAACTACTGCAACATCTACTCCATCTACCCCACCTTCTTCTGGAGTATCGACAGCTCTGGTTTCTATTGTCCCTGTATCTACTCGTCAGACATCTTTACCTCAGTCTGGACCCACATTCCACACTTCGGTTCAGATGCCTCTAGGAAGTACGGTTGTCACCACTCACCTCAATTTAATCAACCTCCGTACCAAGGACAGTACCAATACGGTCCTGCTGCGTAGCAACCAACCTATCAGTATCAACCATACCTGGGTATACATATCAACAACCTCAGCAACCCCAGTATCGTCTGGTTAATCCTGGTTTTCCAGGAGGACAAAATATCCCAAATGCGATTCCCATTCCTAGTTATCTTGGATATCCTCCTGCTGGGGCTAGTCTGCAAACCTAGCGTTTTAGGGACCCTAATCGTCAGTTACCATTTATCACAACTTTGGACTTGCTTGACTTGACGCACCTTACGAACGATCCAATTAACTATCTTCAATATTGGCCGCCAATGCCGCATAAGTTGCCCAGTGATATTCCTAAATTTGAAGGTAAGCTAGGAGAGGACCCGTCGAACCATGTGATGACTTATCACCTCTGGTGTGCATCTAACTCCATTTCAGATGATTCGATTGATTTACATCTTTTCTAGCGCACTCTAATTGGTCTTGCGGCCAAGTGGTACATTGAGTTACCACAAGCCACTTTTTATAACTTTAGTGAGTTAGCTACATCATTTTTAACTCATTTTCAGCTGCCAGCCAGATATGACAATGGCACGGAATTATTAACTTCGTTAAAGCAGTCAACGTCCACTTACATTTCAGATCATATCCATGAATGGAGACATCAACGGCGTTTAGTGAAAGTTTATATTCTGGATCAAATCTTAGCTGAATGGTTTCTAAAATATTTACTGCCCAAGATCACTGAGGATGTAGCTAAGGCTGGAGTAGTTACTGAGGAGCAAGTAATTTCTCAAGCACAGTACCTTGACCTAGTTTATACTCAGTCAGGTACATTACACGAGAAGATCCCCCATCTACCCAAACAAAATCAAATCGTTGGTGCTCCTTCAGGATCTCATGTTGCTGATGGTATGATTGGTATGGTTAATACCAAAAGTAAGAAGAAGTCTTCAAAGAATTCTTCTCCTATCATAATCTTGCCAGATTCCCCAACATGAGAGTCTTCCATGGAACTTTCTGCCGATATTCACGTTGTAGAGTCATCTACAGCTAAATCAAAATCTAGTGGTAAGAAGAAAGGGAAGAAGAAGAATAAAACAGACACAAATTCAAAAGAGAAACCCGAAAAAGTGGAACCCACTGATGAAAAACGCAAACCTCGTTATCTGTGTCTCATCTGTGATGAAGACCATTATACGAGAGACTGCCCTCATCGTGCAAAGGTTGCGAAAATTGTCAAAGGTTCCCAAACTCCTATTGTCTTGAAGGATCCTTTTCCAGCTCAAGACAGTAAGATGATAGGTTCATCCTCTAGTGCCAATGAAGAACCCATATTGATGATGTCCCATGTAAGGATTGCAACTAGACCGCAAGATTATGGCAGTAAAAGTCTTGTTGATGGTAAAGAAGTAGAATCTTCTCATTCGAATCCATCAACTTCAGCTCCCAATTCCAATCCACTATAGATCAAGAAACCTAACCCAGACTTAGTAATCAAACTGCCCACAAAGGGTGTATTTCGAAAGTCTGCTTTCAATCCACATGCGAGAGCGGCTCAGAATTACAACATTGTTGAGGATTTAGCTGTTTCACACTTAGCAATGTCGGCTTTGGAAGTGTTGCAATCATGTCCAGCACAACGCAAATTACTTTTGTCGGCTATAGGAGCTGTTGACATTCAGAACCCAAACCTTATAATCTTCGATCTAGAAAATAGTGCACCACGCTTACCTCATCAGATGCTTGTCCAGATTCCAGTGATAGTCAAAAACAGACATGTTCATAGGACTGTGATTGATGA
>APFE030478738.1:15747-89444 GCA_000404065.3 Pinus taeda
TGCGATGATCAGATAAGACCTCTTCTGCTTCCAGATTTTGGTTTTTTGTTCACTCTCTTCAGCTTTATTCAGGAGTTTTGTTGTCTATGATCAGTATACCACAGTGGAAAATCCCTTCCTTCACATGATTTGGCCTCCATAGTACAAAGAACTGTAAATGTTTTTTTATGTATTGTTCGCCATTTACGTTTCTCCTTTACAAAGAAGTAGCGTAATCAAACTGTCGTCTTTTGATTTGGAAGTGTCGCAAGTGTCGTTTTTGGTCAAATAAAAGAATCCTACCATTCTTGATGGTCGATTACACTGTTACTCTTGTATTTTATTTGAATTAGAAGTTTTTCAAGTGTTGAAAGCAATTTTCAATTCAAAATCACAAAGTGTCGTCATTGTCTTCCTTTTGTCTTTTGAAGAGAAAATTGTCAGTGCTGTCACTTGAAATGATTCAGATTTGTACTTAGCATTATTTTTGTCACTTACACATTAAGAAAGTGAAAACAAATACATGCATGTGTATTTGCATTTATACTGCTTGTTGATTTTGATTTAGGACAGTGCATCTAGTGTGTGCTCTCTGCTCTATGTTGAAATAATATCGTTTCTCTTTCCTTAGTAGCTAGGTTTTTCATTGCAAAAAGAGAAATAAATGATTGTTTATCATCTTAGATTGGATTTTAGGAATTGTATATCTACATCACATGGTGAACCTAAAAGGCAAACTTCTTAAGAAAGATCAACTGTAAAATAAATTCAATGAACATAAAAATGCTTTGGAACCTAACACACAACATTTAGAAGTCTAGGCTAGAGATGTATTTCAGCGTCGTAAAGCCTGGTAACTATCACTTTCATCGTAGGTTGGGTGATTCCTCCTCTTTGAGATGACAAGTGCCAATATGGACTTGTGCTCTCACATACCGTCGAGTATATATTGGGAGACCACAATAGGCTATATCCTTTATCATTAGGAAGCTGTGTTTGCCACCCTATCGATCGCAATGCACTAAACACAACATTCGCAAAGATTAATTGCCATACTGTAAAAAGTATTTTGCACTTTTGCGATTGGTTTGGTAATCCCTCCGTCTATATTTCCAGAGTAGTCTCTTTCGTTCCTTTTCAAACTCCTTAAAGGAAAAGGTCCATCTAAGCACTTGTCACTTCAGGCTCATTAAAAATCGAAGGCGACTAGAGTCATCTTTAGCTTTTTCTCAACTCTTAAAAATTGAAAAAGCAAGTTGTGTCAAAGCATCTAAAATTCATTAAATTCGGAATCGCTTTTTCCCCTTTATTTTGAGTTGATCAAGTAATCCACAATCGTGGAAGAAAGTCAATCGAAACCCCATCGTTCGCGGATATTAACGAGTCAACCATCTTTGACTCCAGAAATGAAACTATTTCAGACAAAGAGAACTTGTTTAACTAGATCAAAGTCCCTCGGTTTGCTTAGAACTTGTGTTCCAACAACCTCAGGGACTCCAGTTACTCCAACCATCTCTGGCACCCCTACCTTTACAGAAGAAGTTACACGGCCACAGGAGGACATTAGAACTGATCCTTGTGTAGCGGTAAACACTTCTATTCCTGAATCGGCTCCATCTACAGCTGATTTGGAAGGTGTTACCCCTCCAACAACTGTCACTGCAGAGTCTATACCTTCTTCAGCACTAGAAATATTCTATGGACCTGACGGTCTACCTCTCCCACCTAGTTTGATTGCTATAGAAGAGATTGTGGAGGATCCTCCGTCGAGTACTCCATTGCATTTTGGAGCAGGGATCACCCTATATCCTTCTTCATCAGAAGTTAGTCTTCCTTCATCACAAGTTCCTATAGAATCACTAGGAAATCTCTTGGATAGACTAGATATGTCTGAACAACCATCAACATCTAGGACTGTGTCATCCAAAACAGCAGTAGCAAAACCACCTGTTGCTACTCCAACAATGTTCGTCAGTGTACCATCTGTCCCAACTAGCTCTCAACCACTAGATGGAGTCCATCCAAGGACTGTTTTGACAGTATGGTCTGTTCTCGTTTGTTCATCTGGAATAATGTCTAGAATCTCTAATGTTGAGTCTTAAGAAATTGATCCTTCGCAACAGTATCAATTTGGACAGTCCTGCCCCCAAAGGCCAATCGTTCCTTTGAGCACTGGATTGCCACCATATGGGGGGAAGTATACCCTTTCATTGTTTCCTCCGGGAGAACAACCATATGGGAGTTCGCAACAGAATTTGGGTCATGCTGGAATTACATCCAACAGTTGGGTGCCAATACTGCCTCAACAACCAAGAGTTGTATACTCAATGCAACAAAGCCTACGTGTGTCAAATATCCCCACTACACTCACCATTGTGATAGTGTCGCAAGTTCAAGCATTGCCTGTTGAATGCCAACCACCTCCTGTCTCCACAACACAGTCGCAATCGCCAATTAGTGGCTCCCTAACTGGAGTGACCTAGGTTCAAACAGGTATCATTACCCCTCATCTTGGTCAAATAGCCAGTATTGGGCAACAACAAATGGTTTCACAACCATGGCTGGTGCAATATCAACAACCACAATTCCAACATGTTTACCAAGGATCTGAGCAACAAATCTTTGCAAGTAATGGTCAGCCGTATAATCAAAATGGTCAACATCAATCATTTCATAATGGTTATGCCCATCAACCTTACCAAATTTATCAGCATCAAATGCACTATGCTAGTATGCAAAGACCCACTACTCAGGCAATCCCATCTTATCTTGGGTATGCTTCGCCGAACCTGAATCAACAGTTGCCCTTCATGGCGACTTTAGAGTTACCGGATCCAAATCGGCTAAAAAATGATCCAATTGCTTATGCCCCTTGGTGGCCGATGATTCCTCACAAGCTTCTGTCAGATATTCCTAAATTTAATGGAAATCCGGGTGAATACCCGTCGAATCATGTGATGACCTTTCATCTATGGTGTTCGTCCAACACTCTAAATGATGATTCAATTAGGCTTCGCCTTTTTCAGTGAACATTAACTGTCTGGCAGCAAAATGGTACATTAAATTGCCAAGAGCTTCATTTGATAACTTCAGCACCCTCGCCACAACATTTTTAACCCATTTTCAGTTACCCATAAGGTACGAAACAGGAACAGAGCTTCTTACCAATTTCAAATAGACAAAAGCCACTCACATATCTGATCATATCCACGAGTGGCAGTGTCATCGTAGAATGGTAAAAACATATGTTCCTGATCAGTTGTTAGCTGAATGGTTTATTAAGTCATTGTTACCTTCTATCACAGAATATGTGGCAAAGGGAGGGGTCATCACTGAAGATCAAGTCATTGCTCGTGCGCAATATCTAGACTTGATCTATACTCAGCTGGCATGCTCTATGACAAAATCCTTGATGCTCCTTAATCAGAATTTTTCGTTCCTCCTCCTCCTAAATCAAACAAAGGCTCTTATGCCGGTGATGGTGTGATAGGTACGACTAGCATGAAAACTGTAGAGGCTACATCAAAGAAAGCTCGCACGGTTTCTAGTCAAAATGCAAATGAAGAACTTCTCACCTTGGAGGTAAATGCCATTTTGACTGACAAAGGCAAAGAACTGAAGCAACCAGGAGGAAAGATGAAAAAGAAAGGGGAAAAGAAGAAATAGGATAAGTCATCTCCTGAGAAACCTTCTGCAAACCCTTATGGGCAAAGGAAACCCCCTGCGAGGTGTCAGATATGCGATTAGGATCATTGGACGAGATATTGTCCACATAAAGCTGAAGTCAAGAAACTCTTTAAGAGTTCAAAAACCTCAACGGTATTGATTGATCCATTTCCAAACCCAGGAACCAATCTGGTTGCTAGTGACAACCCTTCCCCATCCCAAGTGCTTCTGTTGTCCATTTCAAAACAGCAAAATGATGCTTTGATATCAACAAGGAATAAAGATTACGGGAATCCACAGTAGTCGAACAACAAGGCTACTGATCAACCTAGTAGTTTGACGATAACTTCGAACGAAGTTGTGCCACCCATCATTCCTCTAAGCTGATGATAAAGCTGCCAAAAGGAGTAGTACACAAATCAACATTTAGTCCCCATGCGAGAGCAGCATAGAATTATAATATAGTAGAGGACCTGGCCCAATCGCCATCCGCTATGTCGACACTTGAGGTACTGCAAAATTGCCCCTCCCAAAAGCAAGCTCTATTATCAGCAATAGGTGGGATTAACCCAGCAGATTCCAATCTTGTGGCCTTTAATCATAAAGGATATGACCCTCAGTTACCAGCTCAACTTTCTTTCCTTATTCAAGTGAAAACCCTCAACAAAACTGTTCATCGAATGATTATTGATGAGGGAGCATCTACATGTATTATGTCGATGAGTTGCTGGAAACATTTGGGCTTACCACCCTTGTCATGATCGTCAACAATGTTGAAAGCATTTGATGGACGAACATACACTCCATACGGGATTTTAAGTAACTTGCAAGTTGAATTGGGGGGCAAAACAGTAGAAATTGATGTTGAAGTTATCGACAGAAATCTCAATTACAACTTCCTACTAGGAAGGACCTAGATATATGCTATGGTCGTTGTTATGTCAACATACTTCAGAAAGATTTCATTTCCTTTCCAAGGAGGAATTACAATTGTCGACCAACAAACATTTCTCCCCAACAGTTCACAAGTTACGGGAAGCATTCCGATGATCCACGGGAGCTCTCAGTTGCTTCAAAATATCAAAGTAGGCCTACTAAAAGACCCGCCATTGATGGTTACTTTTTCCCTATCGCCTCCAATCAATCTGGCAGAAATGGCCATGGTAGGAACCTGCAATATGGTGTCTTCCATTTAGAAGATATCCGATCACGATGTTAGCATTGATCATCGTGAGGTTTTGCCTCCAAGCCCAATAGAAATATTGTAGCAATCAATGTTTTCGGCATGGGAGGCAAATCCAAATCAACGCTCATCGAGCATTTGGATAGATAAGTCTAAGGAATATGGTACCCCTTCAGATCCTTGGTCACATGTACATTCTACAGACGAAGGAATTGTTCAGTCAATGATGATTGACGAGGCACCATGGGAAGATTACCACCATCGTTCCCATCTTTCGGATTATAAAGAAGATTGTTCTAATGACCTTGATCATCCTTCAGTATTTGATTTCCTATCGAATACTGCAAATACGGTGGATTTCGAGCGAAACTTGTCTAATATTGAAGAGACTATCGCCATCAATATCTCCACTAAACCAAATGTTTTAAAGAATATTCATGTCGGAAAATCTTGTTCTCCTTCAGAACTGGAAATATATTATGCTCTCTTTCATGAGTTCAGAGATGTCTTTGCATGGTCATATGAAGAAATGCTAGGCATTGACTCGAGCATAGTTGAACACAAAATTAAGATGTATCCAGATGTCAAACCAATACGACAACGGCTTCAACAGGTGCACCCCAAGAAAGCCACTACCATTAAAGAAGAAGTTGAAAAGCTTCTCCATGCTGGTTTCATTTACCTGGTTCCTCTAACCAATTGGGTATCGAATATTATTCCTGTGATGAAAAAGCAAGGAACAATTAGAGTGTGCGTCGATTATAGGGATGTAAACCAAGCTTTTCCAAAAGACAACTACCCTACACCCTTCATTGACCAGATAATTGATGAATGCACCAGAAGTGAAATCTTTTCATGTATGGATGGATTTTTGGGTTATAATCAAGTAAACATCCACCCACAGGACCAGTCAAAGACTACATTTATTTTTCCGTGGGGCACATTCACTTACCACAAGCTACCTTTTGGTTTAAAGAACGCAGGGGCAACCTTTTAGAGGGAAATGAATTATGCCTTCCATGACATCAAGAACATCGTTCAACCATATCTTGACGACCTTCCGGCTCATTCGAGAAAGTGGACCAATCATCTGCAGCATTTGAGAGTGATATTTCTACGTTGCCGACACTATAAGATACGACTCAATCCACACAAATGTGTGCTTTGTGACGGTATGGTCGTTTACTTGGCTTTGTATTTTCAAAAGACGGGATTCATCTCAACCCCTGTAAGGTTCAGGCAATCATTAATTTTCCTCCACCTTCAAACTTGCTTTAGATTCAGAAACTCCAAGGGAAAGCAAACTTTCTGAGGAGGTTCATTCCAAATTATGCCGAACTTGCTAAAGGTTATACGCGTCTATTGAAAAAAGAAGTACCCTTCGTCTGGGATCAGGTTGTGCAAGCTTCCTTTGATGCTTTAAAGGAATCCCTAATAAAGGCATCATTAATGTATGCTCTTGATTATCAAAAAGACTTTAACCTATATCTGGCTACTACAAATATGATCATAGCAATTGTTTTAGTTCAAGAAGACAATGGAATTGAACATCCTACGTATCTTTTAAGTTGAAACTTAAATGATACAGAAACCAAGTACTCCTATGTTGAAAAGCTGGCTCTTGCCGCTGTTCAAGCGATACAAAGATTTCAACACTATATCCTCTTTCGAAAAACTACCATTTTGTCATATTGCAGCCCCATGACTTATATCTTGTCGCGACAGTTACTGGGGGGCAAATATTCCAAATGGATAGAAATTTTGCAAGAGTTTGATCTGGAATTCGTAAAATCCAAATCAAAGAAAGCTCTGGTGTTCATGGAGTTACTATGCGATCTCCCATCATCGTCCAATGATTCAACATCCAATACAACAATCATGGATGAATCTTTGTTTATGATATCTTCAAGCGATCCATGGTATGGAGATATCATCATCTACCTCCAAACCCAAACATATAGGCCTAATACATCCCATTCAGAACAATGATGTATTCAATACCAAGCAAAAGACTACATGATTTTTGGTGATACACTTTACCGTCATGGTATCGATATAGTTCTGTGGAGGTGCCTCACCCATGAGGAGGCCGCAAAAGTCATGAATGATTGGCATTCAAGCGTGTGTGGGGGGCATCAATCTAGTTACTCTATGGCGCAAAATATTTTACAAGCAGGATACTTCTGGCCAACAATGTTCAAGGATTTCATAACCGCAGTCAGAAGTTGCCATGCATGTCAAATCTTCGATCGCAAAACCAGAATACCACCGGCACCTCTACAGCCAGTAGTCGTTGTTGGACCATTCGCCAAATGGGGCATAGATTTCATGACATGTAACCCCACCTCGGCCAGGGGGCATGGGTATATCATAGTCGCAATTGATTATTTTACGAAATGGGCCGAGGTGATGCTTACATTAAACAACAACGGCAAAACGGCTGCTCTTTTCTTTTTCAATCATGTAGTCTCTAGATTCGGTGTTCCACAAGCTATAGTCACAGATCATGGATCTCATTTTCACAATCACATGATGGTTGAGTTGGCTACCAAATTAGGGTTGTCCCACAATAGCTCTACTCCATATTATCCACAAGCTAATGGGCAAGTTGAGGCAATCAACAAAGTCCTGAAGCACATGTTGTAAAGGATGATTGGAGTCCATAAACAGAGTTGGCACCTAATCCTATACTCAGCCCTGTGGGCATACCAGACATCAGTGAGAAATGCGACCAGGTTTACACCCTTTCGGCTGGTGTATGGCCTGGAAGCAATCTTACCAGTTCAGTGCGAAATCTCGTCCCTCAAGCTCGCAGTCGACCTTCTCCCCAGAACTTTAGAAGAGGAAGCTCATTTCTTGGAATTAATCCAATTGGATGAAACCTGTCGTCATGCCACTTTGGCTAATGAAGCCCATAAGAAACGAGTCAAGGCGCAGTTTGACAAGAATTTCAAACCCCGTGTCTTCTTAGAAGGTGACCTGGTCTTACTTTACGACCATGAATTTGATAAGTTGGGAGCAGGTAAGTTCAAGTCTTTATGGTGGGCCCCTCTATTGTTAAGCATGTATTAGCAAAAGGAGCCTACGAGTTAGTGGATTATGATGGGATTCCACTGGCGCAACCCCGCAACAGGTTGTACCTTAAGTGCTACTATGCTTAACTCAATATAGTAACCCCTATGCTTTTGTTACATTTTTGTTTTCCCTAAGAGTAATTTTTTTGGTTAGGTAATCCACTTTTGCATTTCTTACAGATGTTGAACCCATTGGAATCATTTGTTGGATATGTCGATGGAGAAAGTCGTAGTTTGCGGAACCTATCTTCTGCAGCCTAGGCCATCTTTCATCCAAGCGGCGAGTTAGTAAGTTTCAGAGGGGTATGTATTGGCTGATCAACGAACAACATTGCTGAATACAACACATTGATAGAGCTCCTCTCTGATGCCATCGCACATGGAATACACTGACTTTTTGTCAGGCTAGATTCACAGCTGGAATCGCAGTCGATTCTCTCAGGTGCACTGTTGGTTGCACCGGTTCGATATATGCATGAGCACATGAGTTTTGATTAGTCCTGATAAAAGAAAGCTCAAGAACATTATAAAAGCAATAAACAGGGATATGGTCAGAAATTTTACCTACAACACTCCACTGCTCACCAGCCGGCAGCACCAAATCTGGGTCACCCCAGAAATCCATACCAGCATATGGACACTCGGCATAAACCATCTCCTGATAGTTGAACCACTCAAGGAAGGCATCAGAGAAAGAAACTTGTGGTTGACCAGCATGTCGAGCCATAAGGTCAACCCATCTCTGCATCCGTGGCTCAGTCGATGGTGGCAAACCAAGTGAAATGTACTATGGCTGCATCAGTGGGATCTTCTCCAAGGCGAAAGCAGTCAAAATGGAACCATAGCCAAAGTTCTTCGATCACCCATTTTTCACCTTGGTAATTTGTTCTTTTATCACTGGAGGTATTGCATCACACTAGTTGAACACCTTCGGTTCAAAGCATTCTAAGGCATACTACATATAGGACCTGTTGGCTAAGTGAAGAGTTGCACTACCGGCCAATCTAGAAAAGTTGAACAAGATGGTCCTCAAAGAATGGCCAGTGACATCTCGGATGTTGATCTTGCCATCCCTACTGGCTAAGATCCTTCTCTATAGTATTAGCAAATATAATCCCTCACGGATTCGCCCCCACGGGCGGAACCTGATAGTGAGAGAGGGGCACCACACCTCGATAAACCAGTCAAAAAATAGATTTCCATGATAGTCAAGGGGATGGATTTGCCTCTAATCTGGAACAACTGGTTGGTAGGATCCCATGCATCGAGGAAATATTGCAACAAGTTGATTTGTTGCCTCATGTTAAATATGCGGAAGAACTTGAGAAAACCACAGTTCCGCAATGCAGTTATCGTACCCGGATCGTGTAAAGCAACCATGTCCTCTTCTTCAAGCTCATGTTCTCACCATGTAACAACCATTTTGCTCCGATGAATCTTTGAAAACAAACAAGAGAAGAGTTAGGATCCTGATTTGGAAAAAAACAGGCAAAATTTCCATAAAAAAATAGTGCACAAGTTTCCCTCCTTACGCCCATCACACCCCAGCTGTGTACTAGGAGCGATGCATACTAATTGGCCAATGGCCAGCCCAGTATGCATCACACCTTTCGATATACACAGGGTGCGACGGGGGCAAAACGAATTGTTCAAACCCCAAAAGCTCAGAAAAGCAGGGAAACATGCTCAGAATTCAAAAAGGAAAGAATGCAACTAAAAAGCATAGGTTAAGCTCCACCTGGTCCAGGCGGTGCCAAGAATCATCCGCAGAATCTCAAAGAATTAGCTAGTGAAAATCAGGGGGAAAAGCACCTCCAAAGCTCCAACAATCTCAAGCTTAAATGAAATGGTAAAATGAGGGGTAAAAAACTACTTTTAAGTTACTTTTCATGTAATTTGAGTAGGGTATTAGTATTTTAACTCATTTTTCAAGCATGTATTCTCATTTCTAATTAGTTTGATGGAGAAATTGAATAGGTAGTACGACCATCGAAAGAACGTAGTGTTAACAGTGGGTCGAGTATAAATGACCATTATCATGAGCAATTTTTATGCGAAGTTCAAGCTTGTTAAAAATTAAACCTAAGCAATGAGCAAATGTTTCCCCCAGAGTTCAAGCTCATTAAAAAGTGAACCACCCTCAGGTAAATAACCATTGTGAATGCATTATAATCAGCGTTTGAGCCCTGGTCATGTTCTGACCATCATCGCCACTCTGTTTAGCTAATCATACGCCTCCATTTGATTGTTTACCCTTTTGAGGAACAGTTTCTAAGAGTGATTCTGTTAGCCATCCTTGTGACACTACCATGATTGGAAAATTCCAAACCTTACCTGGAATCAACAGCTACCCGAAAATATCACTTGTTCCTCAAAAACAAGTCTCCTTTAAGCTCTTTCCATCTGACTCATAAAATATGAAAAGATTGCCAAGTAGTTGGCCTCTTCAGCTCGTTAAAGCTACTGAGAGTGTTATCCCTCCTCTAGATTTTAATCTTTTTGGACTTAAGGGATTATTACATAAAAAGATCGAGCGCTTGTCTTGTTCATCTCATTAAAACTATCGAAAATTCATCCCTTTCGTATTATTTTATACTTTTTCAGACTTAAGGGATTATATGACGAAAAGGATTACTGGAGTTTCCTTTCTGTCCCTTTTCAGACTCTCTAAAATTGAAAAAGGACTGAGTTGTCTTTGTCGTTAAACTCATTAAAACCAATAGCGACAAACTTGTCCATAGAGACAAGAATGAGTTTCACTGTCGCTAGGCTCATTAAAACATAGCGACGGGTTTGCGCAAAGAGAAAATTATAGAACAAGCATATGTTATCCTCCTCAAGCTTGATAAAAATAAGCAGGTATTGGTCAGCAATGACTGGGGAAAATTGGGAAGAAAAACTTGAAGAAACTTTATTGGTAGCAAGTTGCTCTTGAACATGACACTTTCACACCATCGCCATGATTGAGTCGGGTTGGGTTATTCCATTCACTGGTCATACTACCATTGGTCCATTGTACCATCCATATTTGGGGTTAACACTACCAATCCATTTTAGTGTTGCCTATATGTTCAAGAGAAGTCAATCAGAGAATTCACCAACCCAGGTTTTGCCTCACCTGCTACAATACCTTCATGCTTCATTTCTTCATGACCGCCACCCTGAACCATGTATCATCAGAGTGTTTTCACCTCCACAAAAATCATTTGCTCCATTCCATGTCATATATGTGGGATTCATTAAGGCCCTCCTACGACGGGTTAGTTTTTGTTGACGACAACTCATTATGAAAGAAGTCAACTTAGGAACAACCCTTTCAGTAATTTGAAGCTCGCATGCCTCAATCACAAGTTTCTCACTTCCGGTTGTTAGCACCTAAATCTACCTTCGGCTGAAGGAAGGAAAAATTCAGGGTAACCACAAACCACGCTTAGTCTAGTAGCTAGCCCTACCAGAACAGGCGAGGGCTCTCTCCGAGTCACGCTCAGTGAATAGATAAACGATATGGCCTCAGATGACTTACAGTGAAATATTGATTTTAGGCTAGTAAACAAATATGGATATAAGAAACAAATTTTTATGAATGACTGGGTTTCTAGGATGTATGGGACCAACGAACAGTAATGAGCAAAGAATTTAACACAAAGGCACAGATTACTTCGTGAGGCAAGACAGGCAGAAAGTCTAGCAATTAAATTTGAAGTAATGTGGAACAGAGAGATTGTTTAGGAGGGTGAAAAGGGCATAAACACATGAATCCTTTTCAACAGAAGAAGAACACATACGTGAAACTTTCCCACAAGAAGAAAAATAAATATGAATTCTACCTTATCTTACTCAGAAAATTTCACTGGAAATGAAGATGAATGAATTGTGAAACATAAAGAAATACATATGAAACATAAAGAGACACATTTGCTACACTCACAACCACATGAATCTCATGAAACAGAGTCTCTACCTTTCATTAATCCTCTGTCAAAATATACAATGAAGAACTGAGTTTCTCTCCCACAGTTTCCCAGAAAATTACAAGCCAACCAACCCTTTTCAAATGGTTTGCATACAATAAATAGACTATGCCATGAGGAAATAGAATGACCAAGAGTTGGGGAGTTTTTCGAATCATTACAAAGTGGAAGTGGAAAGCCAAGCATTAGTTACAGGTGCAACATTACAAAAATGACAAATGGCTTGGGTGACTACTCACCTTCCTTTGCCACTTGGATAGAAGCCATCCTCTAGTGAAAATACTTTAAATTTTGCCTTAGGTGCCGAAAAAAGTGAAGTGTATATAAGTGGGCCCACTTGGAGAAAGTCGTAAATCAAAATGTTGTGAAGCGGAAGTGATTTGGCCTTTTTCTCTATATGCGCTGCACCCAAATCTATACACGCTGAGCCACTTTGGAGGTTGTTTTGAGGTACCTGTAGGATTCCAAATTGTGCCCAAGTGTACTTGTTGGAAAGACTGGCCTGACTACTTTCCAACCCAAGTGGAATTTTTGAATTTGGTGCTCATTTGCCCCTCCAAATCTTCATTCTTCCAAGACTGCTTCCTGTGTGTCAAAATAGGGGCAGAGAGGTCATTTGTTGAGTGTTTTTGACCTCTTGGAGACTCAAATCATGCCCAAACTTCTTTTCCATGCACCAGTAGTCATGATTTTTCATGCCGAATCCAAAAATGCAAACCATTCTTGATTTGGAGCTGCCAATCCTAAGCGTCGCGCCACAGGGAGAAAAACCATGTTTTGTGCCCAATAATGGTTTTTCATGTGCCTAAGCATGTACTTGTCCTTGTTCGCTTTCTCCAACAGCTCCTCTAAGTGAATTTTGATCCTTTCGAGCCAATTATTTTGATCAGCCTCTATCTTCTACTAAGTGGGTTTCGTCTCATTTATGCTTCGTTGGGCAGCCTGCTAGTCATCACGGATGTTTTGCCACCTCTATGAGGCCTCCTGGGTGCATGTACCTCTGTTGGTGAATCACTGTGTGTCTCTTCTTCATGATCATATGACGGATTAGATGTCATGTCTACTATATATGGATTGTGCTTGGACTACCCTTTGATGATGGTAGTGAAACTATGTGATGTTGTGATCTCTGCCACCAACGGGAACAATGCAAAAAGGGAGTGTTAGGAAGGGGAATAATATGATGGGATTAGGGGTTGTGGGGGGAAATTTTGTTTATGGACATGTAGGAGGGTATAGAGAATAGGGGTTTAGTAATGTTTTAGGGTAGGGAGAATAGGGAAAAATGGGATAGGGGGGAAGGGAACAATGGAAAGAAGTGGAAAATGAGAGGTGAAAGAGGAGCCTTGGCATCAACACCACCATTTTTCAACCCTAGAGCAATGGCTTTAATGTTTTCAATTGGTAGGGTTTAGGCATTTTTTTCTTGCAATTATAAACAGACATACACCATCGTCACATTCATAAAAATAAATGAGCCATAAAGATGTAGACCCTACCTATCGATTTGAAGGGTTTCAAAGTGATTTGATGCAAATTTGGCACAAATTCCGGCCTTGGTGGGTGTGCACCGCGCAGCAAACCCAGTGCGTCGCGCTCTGTATATGCGTCACGCCCTTGTATTTTTACCACTGCACGGTCGCGCTCTGTGTTCTGTGCTCTCTATGTGCACCGCGCTCCTGTGTGTGTGCACCGCACTCCTGAAAACGACTCCAACCTCTCCTAAGACGTGTGCTTTGCTCTCCCAATTACTTTGCTGTGTTTCTCTTTACCTTGGTATGCTCAATGACTTTGTTCCTTGTGGAAACTTTGTGGAATGAAGAATTTGTAGTTTTGGAGGAAGATTTTAGTCAAATTTAGGCCTTTTAGCCCCATGCGGCATGCCTCCCATGTGCGTCGCGCCAGTGTAAATTTACACTGGAAAATTTCTCCCTGTGCGCCGCGCTCCCTCTGTGCACCGTGCCTTTTTGCAGGAGCCTTTTGGAGGCCTTCCTGGTATCCACATTGGGTGCAAGATAGGTCGTTGGAAAGGTATTTAAGTCTACTTTCCAACCCAACTAGAATTTTTGAATTGGGAGTTCATTGGCCCTATCAGAAATCAAATCTCCCAAGACTGGTCAAAATGTGCCAAATGAGGCTGCCTCAAGGCAAAGTGATGTTGCAGTCAACTTTTGAAGGTGTTTCTAAACTCCAAATTGAGCTCATGATAGCTCATTGGAAATATCTTCATGTCTAGTTATCATTTTACTCATCAAGCAAGTCAATTGGCTAATCGATCTAGGAGAAAAATTGATTTTTCCAAGGTCACTTTAGAGGTGCATCAATCCTCCCGAGGAAATTGTATTTTTGACATTTCTCTAACACCATGAAACTTGTGTAAAACGTGAAGGAGGTTTTTTTCATTGGCCTATTATGGAAAAAAACCTCTCTCAGTTTTCAAAAATTCATCTTTTCTTGCTCAGAAACATCATTTGAGTGAATTATTGAACCTTCCTCTGGCCTCCAAGTATCTTTGAAGCACTTTGAGAATGACAATTTGAAAACCCTAGACCTACTAACTCTTTGTTGTCCAAGAGATTAGAACAGAACTATAAATGACCTTTAAAATGATTTGACAAATAGACCAAAACCAGCAGGATAAGGCATGAGGGGGACTGACTAACAAGACCTTTTCCGTCAGATTATGGCATGCCCTTAGCGGAATGCAGCTGAGTGAATGGAGCGAGACACCTAAAAGTGAAATGCATAAAGAGTTTTGATCTTTGGCGAAGGATTGACAAGACCGACTCTAACATTGGCTCCAATGGGGAATGGTAGCTCCTTGGACGTGCCAAGAATAGCAGATCTCTGGAAGAGCTAGACAGTGCCTTCGTCCATTGGGCTATGGAGTCATTATTTCGACAAACCACACAAGACTCTGACTCATTTATTGACTGAAACTTGACTTATACCATTTTAATTATGGAACCAACATGATTGAAAAACTGACTCAATGTAAAAGGAAACGGCTCATGACTGACTTAACTAAAACAAGAACTTACAAAACTTGTTTCAATGGCAGCAGTCCATCAAGATTCGAGGGTTTCAAATCATGATGACAGCCACCTGCGTACTAATGAAATATGTACAATCATGTGTAATGTGTCTTCCAATGTAACCAATCAAGTAGATTCCCCCTTGATTGATTCTCCTGATCAGATCTTCTGGTCAGCAACAGATACTAGTAACTGGGCTTCCAAAAACATAATTGACCATGATCTCCTTCCTGACTGAATACTGCAATAATGACCTTCACTGCTATCTACAACCAATCTGCCATTGGATCATGAAGAACATAAGGTCTTTCCTCCTGCTAAAGAAACAAGGTGTCATCTTCTTGTGATGCTGATCCCTTTACATAAATAAGAGTAGGTTCTTGGTCTTCAAACAATTCTAAACAAGCAGATGAGCAGATTTCCTCTTCAAAGAACATTTCAGAACATGAAACATAGGAAGAAGAATCTGAAATGGAATCCTGAATGGTCTAGTCTGCTGAAGTTTGAATACATTGTAGATCATCTTCATATGATATGACAGGCAGATTGTCTTTGCATCCATCAATCATGAGAAAATAAACTTCAAATGATTCTTGAAACCCAACACAATCACTTATATCATCTACCATAAAATCACCCGAATCTTTTTCACTTACTTGAACAAAATTCTCATCTTGTTGTTCATGAGTTGACTGGACTACCTCTTTATGAAGCCTTTGTTCTAATGACATGAGAACATTTGGATTCAAAACTCTGTTTTCTTAATTCCATGTGATTTTAACAACATAATTCTCTTTCATGGGACTTACTACAAGGTTTTCTTGGTCACCATAATCCGAATCTGGATCTGCAAGGGTTGACTTAATGTTATCACATTCTGAAAGTAGAACTAGACTTCCCTGCATGTTGTCTTCTTCTATGGATAGATCCAAAACGAGACTTTTTCTTTCATCACTTTCAGCCCTATGGAATTCTTCAACCTGTTGATCTATAAAGTTGTTCACCAGACTGTCATCCTTTTCAAAAGAGGAAGAATTTTCACCAACACTTTCTTGACCATGTGTGCACTACAAATCCTCTTTAGCTTGAGCTGGAACATAACCGTGCAAGAGCTGACCTATCTCGTCTTCAGACAAAGGAGATAAGACCTTTTGTTTCCTTTTTCTCAAACAGTGATTGTCTTCATTAATTTCACGTGAAGGTGTATACAAATATTCCTCATACGGCTGATCTATTTCATTTAATTCCTGTTGACTGTCAAGATGCAAAATTCTTTCATCTTCCTTCGTACTACAATCTTGATCATGCTGCAAATTTTCATGATCGTCTTTACGCTGCTGAAAGGGATTTTCATACAAGGCTTCCATGATCTCATCATCCATAAAATTATCATCCTCATAGTATTTTTCAAGGCTTTCAATAAAAGTAGAAGCATTTTTGCAACAATCATGAACTAGATTCAATGATGGATAAGAGTCTTTATATCTTTTAATGAACAGGGCATGAAAATCCTTTAAACAGTAAATACAAGCAGGCGGCAAACTTTCATACCAAGATTGGGCTTCACTTTCTAGAATGGCCACGAATATCTTCATTAAGCAATCTTTAGGAAAATCAACCTTCAACTTGTGAATATGCATGTGAAATCGAACTAGATGTAAAGCAGCGTCCTTCTTACCATCATCTTTAAACGTAGGAAGATTCCTTGACCAATCTACCTTCGGAATTTTATTTTGAAAGCCTGGAATGTGATCTCGGCTCATGGGAGCGTATCTTCTTGCAATCTACTCCATTTTAAAAAAAACCTCAAAGCTACTGATCCCTTTGCAGTGGAGTCACCATGAGGCACCGGTTGCTAGATTCTTCAGTGAAAGGAGTCTTCAGGTGAATTATTTCAGCTGTCTTCTTATGTCTGATCGTTGTTCACCATCAACCATCAGATATGAGCTCGATAGATGTACAAGGGAAAAACAATCTTCAAGAAAACCATTTTGTCCCCAATGGAGTCACCACTATGTTAGCACCTAAATCTGCCTTAGGTTGAAGGAAGGCAAAATTCAGGGTAACCACAAACCATCCTCAGTTTGGTAGCTAGCCCTACCGAAATAGAAGAGGGCTCTCTCCGAGTCATGCTCAGTGAATAGATAAACGATATGGCGAGAGATGACTTACAGTGGAATATTGATTTTAGGCTAGTAAACAAATATGGATACAAGAAACAATTTTTTATGAATGACTGGGTTTCTGGGATGTATGGGACCAACGAACAACAATGAGTAGAGAATTTAACACAAAGGCACAGATTACTTCGTGAGGCAAGACAGGCGGAAAGTCTAGCAATTAAATTTGAAGTAATGCGGAACGGAGAGATTGTTTAGGAGGGTGAAAAGGGCATAAACACATGAATCCTTTTCAACAGAAGAAGAACACATACGTGAAACTTTCCCACAAGCAGAGCAATAAATATGAAATCTACCTTATCTTACTCAGAAAATTTCACTGGAAATGAAGATGAAATGAACTGTGAAACATAATGAAATACATATGAAACATAAAGAGATACATTTGCTACACTCACAACCACATGAATCTCATGAAACAGAGCTGCTTCCTTTCATTAATCCTCTATCAAAATATACAATGAAGAACTGGGTTTCTCTCCCATAGTCTCCCAGAAAAATTACAAGCCAACCAACCCTTTGTAAATGGTTTGAATACAATAAATAGACTATGCCATGAGGAAATAGAACGACCAAGAGTTGGGGAGTTTTTCAAATCATTACAAAGTGGAAGTGGAAAGCCAAGCATTAGTTACAGGTGCAGTGTTACAAAAATGACAAATGGCTTGGGTGACTGCTCGCCTTCCTTTGCCACTTGGATAGAAGCCATCCTCTAGTGAAAATACTTTAAACTTTGCCTTAGGTGCCGAAAAAAGTGAAGTGTAGATGAGCGGGCCCACTTGGAGAAAGTCACGAACTGAAATGTCGCAAAGCAGAAGTGATTTTGCCTTTTTGTCTATATGCGCCGCGCCCAAATATATACGCGTCGCGCCACTTTGGAGGTTGTTTTGAGGTACCAGCAGGAGTCCAAATTGTGCCCAAGTGTTCTTGTTGGAAATCCTGGCCTATCTACTTTCCAACCCAAGTGGAATTTCTGAATTTGGTGCTCATTGGCCCCTCCAAATCTTCATTCTCCCAAGACTACTTCCTGTGTGTCAAAATAGGGGCAGAGAGGTCATTTTTGAGTGTTTTTGACCTCCTGGAGACTCAAATCATGCCCAAATTTCTTGTCCATGCACCATTAGTCATGATTTTGCATGCTAAATCCAAAAATGCAAATCATTCTTGATTTCGAGCTCCCAATCCTAGGCGAGGGAGAAAAACCCTGTTTTGTGCCTAATAATGGTTTTTCATGTGCCTGAGCATGTACTTGTGCTTGTTCACTTTTGCCAACAGCTCCTCTAAGTGGATGTTGATCCTCTCGAGCCAATTCTCTCAATCAGCCTCTATCTCCTACTGAATGGGTTTCCTCTCATTTAGGCTTCGTTGGGCAACCTGTTGGTCATCATGGATGTTTTTCCACCTATATGAGGCCTCCTGGGTGCATGTACCTCTACTGGAGAATCACTGTGTGTCTCTTCTTCATGATTATATGACGGATCAGATGTCATGTCTACTGTATATGGAATATGCTTGGACTACCCTTTAATGATGGTAGTGAAACTATGTGATGTTGTGATCTCTGCCACCAAGGGGAACAATGCAAAAAGGGAGTGTTAGGAAGGGGAATAATATGATGGGATTAGGGGTTATGGGGGGGAATTTTGTTTATGGACATGCAGGAGGGTATAGGGAATAGGGTTTAGTAATGTTTTAGTGTAGGGAGAATAGGGGAAAATGGGATAGGGGGGAATGGAACAATGGAAAGAAGGGGGAAAATGAGAGGTGAAAGAGGAGCCTTGGCATCAACACCACCATTTTGCAACCCTAGAGCAATGGTTTTAATGTTTTCAATTGGTAGGGTTTAGGCATTTTTTTCTTGCAATTATAAACGGCCATACACCATCATCACATTCATAAAAATACATGAGCCATCAAGATGTAGACCCTACCTGTCGATTTGAAGGGTTTCAAAGTGATTTGATGCAAATTTGGCACAAATTCAGGACTTGGTGGTGTGCACCGCACAACAAACCCAGTGCACCGTGCTCTGTATATGCATCGCGCCCTTGTATTTTTACCACTGTAGGGTCGCGCTTTGTACTCCGCGCTCTCTATGTGTACTGCGCTCCTCTGTGTGTGTGCTGCGCCCCTGAAAACGACTCCAACCTCTCCTAAGACGTGTCCTTTGCTCTCCCAATTACTTTGTTATGTTTCTCTTTACCTTGGTATGCTCAATGACTTTGTTCCTTGTGGAAACTTTGTGGAATGAAGAATTTGAAGTTTTGGAGGAAGATTTCAGTCAAATTCATGCCTTTTAGCCCTATGCGCTACGCCTCCCATGTGCGTCGCGCCAGTGTAAATTTACACTGGAAAATTTCTCCTAGTGCGTCGTGCTCCCTCTGTGCACCATTCCTTTTTGAAAGGGCCTTTTGGAGGCCTTATCGGTGTCCAAATTGGGTGTAGGATAGCTTGTTGGAAAGGTCTTTGAGTCTACTTTTCAACCCAACCATAATTTTTTAATTTCGATTTCATTGGCCCTATCAAAAATAAAATCTCCCAAAACTGGTCAAAATGTGCCAAATGAGGCTGCCTCAAGGCAGAGTGCTATTGCAGTCAAATTTTGAAGGTGTTCCTCAACTCCAAATTGAGCTCATGATAGCTCATTGGAAAGATTTTTGTATCTAGTTACCATTTTACTCATCAATAAAGTCATTTCACTAACCAAGATAGGAAAAAACTTGATTTTCCAAAGGTCACTTTAGAGGTGCATCAATCCTCCCAAGGCAATTGTATTTTTGGCAGTTCTCTAAAACCATGACACCTGTGTAAAAAGTGAAGGAGGTTTTTCTTCCTTGGCCTATTATGGGCAAACCCCTCTCTTAGTTTTCTAAATTTCATCTTTTCTTGCTTAGAAACATCATTTGAGTGAATTATTGAACCTTCCTCTGGCCTGCAAGTATCTTTGAAGCACTTTGAGAATGACAATTTGCAAACCCTAGACCTACTAACTCTTTGTTGTCCAAGATATTAGAACAAAACTATAAATGACCTTTAAAATGATTTGACAAACAAACCTAAACCAGTAGGATAAGGCATGAGGGGGACTGACTAACATGACCTTTTCCATCAGATTATGGCATGCCCTTAGTGGAATGCAGCTGAGTGAATGGAGCAAGACACCTAAAAATGAAATGCATAAAGATTTTTTGATCTCTGACAGAGGACTGAAAAGACTGACTCTAACATCGGTGACAGGTTTACATCAATGGCCTTCGACTGAAAGATTTTGCGTGGTGTTCGACGCCAAGTCCCATTTTCACACCACATGAATTGTACTGTAGTACCTTGAGGGTCATAATTATTATCGGTGATTCCTCTCACACATGTTAACAGCTTACATCATTGGCTGGTAATCAGGCGGTGTCTTTCCATGTTTGACCCCAGAACATTTTTCACGTGGATCGAATTGTACTTCGAGTGAATATTGGATGAGTTTGAAGACCCCGGATATAGTTTCATCCATCCAAGTTGCGATATATTCAGGAAAATAAATACATCAAATGTACATGATTGTTGCACAGATGATCATCTAAATCAAAAAATGATGGCTCTATCAGAATCATCAGTTTGCCATACAGACGGTTATCTGTCCTATGTACATGAAAATGAATTTATAAAGCTGAGCATGGGAATGGCCACCTCAGATAGATCATGAAAATGTTATGAAGATAATGTATTGTGTTGTATCTTATTACAGGTCACCTTCCAGCTCGAAAAACCTCGGATCCTCATGATGAATCATTTCACCATACATCAAAAGATTTTTGACCTCATGCTTTAGGGGGGCAACTGTTATAGACATATTTGGGAACTGCAACCCTAATCACATATGTCCATAAACCAAGGGCTTCTCAGTCCCTAAAAGTGTTGTTTCATGCCCTAAAGGAAAAAGGTTAGCTGATTACATCATCTCCTAGAAGTCCTCCATAGAAAACTTCTCAGAACTGGTCAAAACTGGACCATATAGACTAGTCAATGCTAAGGGTGCAATGCATCTCACCTGCTCAATTCAAAAAGTGCAATGCATACTAAAAATCCCTTTTGTAGGGTGCGATGGGTGAGAGTAGACAAATGGCAGAGACAGTTTGCAAGGTGGATGATCATGGAATATTCCAGAAACTTCTCCTGTGACACTTGCCTCTCTGAATTCGCCCAGGCATGAGTAAGAGATCATCAATCTCCAAGTGGAATCAAGAACTATCAGAGAGAAGACACTAATCAAAATCCCAAAAGCTAACTCACCCCCCTTGCAATCATCTATATATGGATCCCTCATCCCAGAGATCCAGAGGCTGGAATCTTGTATCTTGTAAGGAAGTGTTGTTGGTTTCCTGGTGGAACATCATACTGTTGGGTGATCTAGACTTTTCATGAGGTGAAGAAGGGCTTTCATGATGGGAGGATGATGCTGGGTAAGATCAATGGGTTGTAATCCTCTCTTCTAATATTTACATTAATAAAGCTATTCAAGTTTTCCTCCACATTATTGTATGTCTCATAATATGTGCATTTGTGTGGTCAATATATATCTAGTCCTATATTGTTTATGATTATAGTTCTCTGCACTTTGAAGGTATTATGTTGCTTTGACTTTACAAGTACTCTTTGAAGTGGAGTGATCAAGGAAAGAGTGGCAAAGATTTGTCAGAGAAGAGAAGGAACAAAGGAGGAACCAAGCGAAAGATCGAGGTTGGTGTTCTTTGCTCCTCTCCTATCTATTTCTCGTAAAGGAAAATGAAAGTAACTTTAATCTGCTTGTTTCTAAGATAGCTACCCATCTCAGTGGGACTAGCAGCTTTGCATAGGCACTAGATTTCCTGATAACACTACAGTCCAATTCATGTGGTGTGAATATATGAGTCGATGTTGAACACCACGCAAAATCTTTCAGTCGAAGGCCATTGATGTAAACCTGTCGCCGGAAGTGAGAAACTTGCCATTGAGACATGCAAGCTTCAAAGTACTGAAAGGGTTGTTCCTAATTCAACTTCTTGGATAATGAGCTGATGTCAACAAGAAGTGACCCATCGTAGGAGGGCCTTAATGAATCCCACATCTACGACATGAAACAAAGCAAATGATTTTCTAGAGGTGAGAATGATTTGATGATACAAGGTTCAGGGTGGCGGTCATGAAAAATGGAGCGTGAAGGTATTGCAGTGGATGAGGAATTAGCTGGGTTGGTGGATTCTTTGAACGACTTCTCTTGAACATATTGGTGACACTGTGATGGATCGGTAGCGTTAACCCCATGGATGGTGCAGAGGACCAATGGTGATGGTGAAGGGAATAACCCAACCTAACTCAATCATGGTGATGGAGTGAAAGTGTCATGTTCAAGAGCGACCTACTACCAATGAAGTTCTTCAAGTTTTCTTCCCTTTTTCCCTAGTCATTGTTGACCAGTACCTCTTTATTTTTGTCAAGATTGAGGAGGATAACATATTCTTGTTCTATAATTTTCCCTTCGGGCAAACCTGTCGCTATGTTTTAGTGAGCCTAGCGACAATGAAACTCGTTCTTGTCTGGATGGAAAATTTTATCGCTATTGTTTTAATGAGTTTAACGACAAAGAGAACTCAGTCCTTTTCATGTTTAGAGAGTTTGAAAAGGGATGAAAAGGAAACCCTAGCAGTTTTTTTTCGTATCATAATCCCTTAAGTCCGAAAAAGATTAAAATAATACAAAAGGGATGACTTTTCCGATCACTTTAGCGAGCCAAAAAAGACAAGTGCTCGATCTTTTGTGGGATGATCCCTTAGGTCCAAAAAGATTAAAATACAAGAGGGATAGCACTTCCAATCACTTTAGTGAGCTGGAGAGGCCAATTGCTCAACAATATTTTCATATTTAGCGAGCCTGAAAAGAGTTTAAAGTAGACTCGTTTTTTGAGGAATGAGTGGCGTTTAGGGTAGCAAATAGGTTTTGGGTAATCTTGGAACTAGTTTTGGGTAATCTTGGAACTTCTCAAAACATGGTGGTGTGAAGAGGTTGGCTAACAGGACCACTCATTGCAGCTATTCCTCAAAATGTTAAATAATCAAGTGGGAGTGTATGATCGGCCAAACGGATGGAGGTGATGGAAAGAACACAACCAAGGTTTGAAAGGTAGATAGAATGGCAATCACAAAGGTTATTTACCGATGGTGGATTCATTTTTTAATGAGCTTGAAACGGGAGAAACTATGCTCAGTGGCGGGTTTATTTTTTAACGAGCTTGAACCTTGCGAAAACATTGCTCATAGCCTAGTTCATTTTTTAATGAGCTTGAACCATGCGACAACTTACGGTCAGATTCGATTTCATGTTTACACAATATTGAAATGAAAAACTATGCTTGTTATAAGTTCACATTCCCCCAGCATAGTGACAGAAATCAAGGTGCAAGCCCCCCAAGCTTCATTCCATTCAACGAGGTGGATGGAATGAATGTTCACTTTCGAGATCTTGGAAAGACTCGACTTGGATTTTACGAGATCGTAATCAAAGAATCAAATTGGAAAGGGAATTGTTTCATTTTTTAATGAGGTTGACATAGTAAAATACATATCATCATAACCCTTGTTTCATTTTGTAACAAGGTTGACACAAGATCAAGAACTTTCCTCAATGATCCACACTATCAAAAAGGTCAGAGTTCTTCTTAATCTTTGATGGTGTAGGAGATATCATGTGATCGGTTTCCACTGTGTCCACTTCTGCCAAATTGCTTAGAGGTGGGAGGGCAAAAGTACGCATCAATGAAGGGTCTTTTAGGAGACCTACTTCGACATTTTGAAGCATTTGAGAGCTTCCATGCATCAATGGAATGCTTCCAGTAGCTTTCGAACTATTGGGGAAAAAGGTTAGTTGGTCAACGATTGTAATTCTGCCTTGGAAGGGAAATGCAATCTTTCTAAAATATGTTAACACAACAGCAGCCATAGCATAAATCTAGGGTCTGCCCAGTACGATATTGTAGTCAAGGTTTCCATCGATGACGTTGACTTCAATTTCTATTGTCTTTCCCCCTAGTTCAACTTACAAGTTACTTAATATCCCATATGGTGTGTATGTTCTTCCATCGAACGCTTTTAATGTCGTTGATGATCTTGACAAGGGTGGTGAGCCTAAAGTTTTCCAGCAACTCATTGACATAATGCAAGTAGATGTCCCCTCATCAATGATTGTTTGATGAACAGTTTTGTTGAGGGATTTTACCTATATGAGGAAAGCGAGTTGAGCCGATAATTGAGGTTCATATCCCTTATGATTAAAAGCCACTAGATTTGAATCCGTTGGGTCAATCCCACCTATTGCTAATAATAAAGCTTGCTTTTGGGAGGGGCAGCTCTACAGTACTTCAAGTGTCGACATAGTGGATGGCGATTGGGCCATATCCTCTACTATATTATAATTCTGTGCTGCTCGAGAATGAGTATTAAATGTCGATTTATGTACTACTCCCTTTGGTGACTTTATTGTTAGTTCAGGAATGATGGGTGGCACAACTTCGGACGAAGTTGTTGTCGAACTACTAGGTTGATCTGTAACTTTGTTATTCGACATCTATGGATTCCCATAGTCTTTATTCCTTGTCGATATCAAAGCATCATTTTGTTGTTTTGAAATGGACAACATAAGCACTTGGGATGGGGAAGCATTATCGATAGCAACCAGATTGGTTTCTGGGTTTGGAAACGGATTAGTCAATACCACTGAGGTATTTGAATTATTAAAGAATTTCTTGACCTCAGCTCGATGTGGACACTCTTTCCTCCAATGTTCCCCATCACATATGAGACATGGCTGAGTAGGTTTATTTTTCCTAGTAGGGCTTTCAGAATATTTTTCAGGAGTTGAATCTTCCTATTTCTTCTTTTTGTTTTTCCCTTTCTTCTTTCCCCCTGGTTTCTTCGATTCTTTGCCTTTGTCGGACGACACGGCATTAACCTCCGTGGCAGGAAGTTTGTCATTTTCCTTTTTACTAGAAGTTGCAAGGGCTTTACTAGATGGGGCCTTTGCGGTTTGTTTACTTGAGGTGCCAATCACGTCGTTGCCGGCATGAGTGTCCCTGTTTGATTTAGGAGGAGGAGGAATGGAAAATTCCAGTCTAGGAGCATCAGGAATTTTATCATAGAGTGTGCCAGACTGAGTATAAATCAAGTCCAGATATTGTGCACGAGCAATAACTTACTCTTCAGTGACAACTCCCCCTTTCGCCACATCTTCTGTAATAGAAGGTAATAACAACTTAATAAACCACTCAGCTAGAATCTGATGAGGAACATAGGTTTTTACCATTCGATGATGTCATTGCCACTCATGAATATGATCAGATATGTGAGTGGTAGTTGTCTGCTTGAAATTGGTAAGGAGTTTTGTTCCTGTTTCATACTTTATGGGTAACTGAGAGTGTGTTAAAAAGGTAGTGGAAAGGGTGCTGAATTTATCAAATGATGCTCTAGGCAATTTGATGTACCATTTCACTACCAGACTAGTTAACGTTCGCTGAAAAAGGTGAAGCCTAATCGAATCATCATTGAGGGTGTTGGGTGAACATCACAAATGAAAGGTCATTATGTGATTCGATGGATCTTCACTTGGATTTCCATTGAATTTAGGAATATCTGACAGAATGTTATGAGGAATCGCTGGCCACCAAGGGGCGTAAGCAATTGGTTCATTTGTTAGCCGATTTAGATCTAGTAATTCTAAAGTTGCTATGAAATGCAACTGTTGATTCAGGTTTGGTAAAGCATACCCAGAACAAGATGGGACTGCTTGAGCAGTGGGTCTTTGCATACCAACATAATGTATTTGATGTTGATAACTTTGATAAGCTTGATGGGAATAACCATTATAATATGATTGTTGGTAACCGTTTTGAACATACAATTGCCCATTACCCACAAAGCTTTGTTGCTCAGGTCCTCCGTAAGCTTGCTGGAATTACGGTTGTTGATACTGTACCAGCCATGGTTGTTGGACCATTTGTTTTTGCCCAATGCTAAATGTTTGACCAAGATGAGGGGTGATAGTACCCATTTGAGCTTGAGTCGCTTAAGTTAAGCAGCCACTAATCTGCAGTTGTGATTGAGTCGTGGAGACAAGAGGTTGTTGTATTACGACTTGAGAGACTTGGGGTTGACATACAACAGGCAGTGCTTGTACTTGCAACACTGTCACAATAGCTGGTGTAGTGGGAATGTTCGACACAGGTTGATTTGGTTACATTGAATATACAACTCTTGGTTGTTGAGACAGTATTGGTACCCAACCACTGGATGCAATTCCATCTTGACCCGAATTTTGTTGTGAACTCTTATATGGTTGCTCTCCTGGAGGGAACAATGAAAAGGCATACTACCCCCCATATGGCGGCAATCTAGTGTTCAAAGGGTAAAATGGTCTTTGGAGACTAGACTGCCCAAATTGATACTGATGTGAAGGATCAATTTGCTGAGTCTCAACATAAGAAATTCCAAATAAGATTCCAGATGAATAGATAGGAACAGACTATGTTGTCGAAACAGTCCCTGGGTGGACTCCATCTAGTGGTTGAGAACTAGTTGGGCCAGATGGTATACCATCGAACATTGTCGGAGTAGAAGAAGGAGGTTCTACTACTGATATATCAGATGACACAGTCCTAGATGTTGATGGTTGTTCAGACATATCTAGTCTATCCAAAAGATTTGTTAGCGATTCGACAGGAACTTGCGATGAAGGATGATTGAAAGAACTAACTTCAGTAGTAGAAGGGTATAAGTGGATCCCAGTTCCAAAATGCAATGGGGTACTAGATGGAAGATCCTCTATAACTTCTTTTATAGAAATCAATCTAGGTGGAAGAGGTATACCGTCAGGTCCGTAAAACATTTCTAGGGCCAAAGAAGGTATAGTTTCTGCAGCGACAGATACTGGAGGGGTGATGCCTTCTAAATTCTGGAATTCAACTCCCAGATGTTCAGGTGAACGAACTTCAGTTTCTAGATTAGCTCTAGATGGAGTTGTTTCAGGTATTGAGGCATCTATCGTTACATTAGGATCAGTTCTAATGTCCTATTGTGACTACCAAACTTCTTCTGTAGAGGTAGGGGTACCATAAATAATTGGAGTAACTAGAGTCTATGATGATGTTGAAACACAAGTCTCAAATAAACCAGGAGATTTTGACCCAATTAAATGAGATTGCTTGGCCCAGAATGGTTTCGCTTCTAGATTCAAAGACAGTTGACTCGTTAGTCTCTGCGACTTCCACAATTGTGGATTACTTGATCAACTGAAAATTAAAAAGGGAAAATGTTATTCCGAATTAAATGAATTTTATGACGCTTTGACACAACTTGTTTTTTCAATTTTTAAGAGTCGATAAAAAGCTAAAGGTGACTCTAGTCGCCTTCAATTTTCAATGAGCCTGAAGTGACAAGTGCTCAAATGGACCTTTTCTTTTAAGGAGTCGAAAAGGAATGAAAGTGACTACTCTAGAAATCTAGACAAAGGGATTACCAAACCAATTGCAAAACTACAATATACACCTCGATGGTAAATTATAGAGAAATTACCGAAGACTTTATGTACCGCAGTCAATCTCCCCAATTGCTATGTTTAGTGCATTGCGATCGATAGGGCGGCAGACGTGGCTTCCTAAGGATAAAGGATATCAGCCTATTTTGGTCTCCCAATATATACTCGATGGTACGTGGGAGCACAAGTCCGTACTAGTACTTGTCGTATCAAAGAGGAAGAATCACCCAACCCACGATGAAAACGATAGTTACCAAGATTTACAACACCGGAATACGTCTCTAGCCTAGACTTCTAGATGTTGTGCATTAGGTTCCAAAGCAATTTTATGTTCATTGAGGTTTATTTTATAGTTAATATTTCTTAAGTTTGCCTTTCAAGGTTCACCATGTGATGTAGATGTACAATTCCTAAATATGCAATCTAAAATGATAAACAGTTGTTTATTTTCTTTTAGTAATGAAAATCCTAGCTACTAAGGAAAGAAGAGTACAATTCTTTCAACATAGAGCAGAGAGAACACACAAAATGCACTTTTCCTAAATCAATTCCCGCATGCAGACTAAATGAAAATGCACATGCATGTATTTGTTTTTCCGTTTCCTTGATGTGAGAATGCCAAAAAGGAAACTAAGTACAGATCTGAACTACTTTTCTTCAAAGCGACACTTTAGCAGTTTCTTTCAAAAAAACGGAGGGAAGACTAAGACGACACTTTCAATTTCGAATGGAAAACTGCTTTCAACACTCCAAATAATTGACAATTTAAATCAAATACAATGGAAAAATTACAATCAACTATCTAAAAGAGGAAGACTTTATGACACTCTTTTTCTTGACTCAAAATGACAGTTACGACACTTTCGAATCAAAAGACGACAGTTCGATTAAGCTACTTTTTGCAAAGAAGAACTGTAAATGATGAAAAATACATAAAAAGACATTCACAATTCCTTATCAATGGAGGCTGAATAATGTAAAGGAAGAAGGATTCAAAGTGATATACTGATCATAGGCAGCAAAACTACTGAATAGAGCTGAAAACAATGAAGAAAAAACCAAATTCCAGAGAGGGAAACAGTCTCATTCAATCATCGCACCTGTCCTTAAGGGAAACAGGGATGCATCTCACCTATAGCACACGAGAGGTGTGATTCATCCAGTCTACCAATGAGAGATAGTGTGATGGTCCAGGGACGAGACTGAGCTTGGTTTTCACTCACAATTTGTAGCTAAATTTAGGGATTTAGGCTGAGCTTATGATGGACAGTTAACACAAAGTATAGGGGTATGATCTTATGAAGTTATTGAGCTACCACCAGGGCACTTAGGATGTTTGCAACTCAGATGTTCAGTTCATAAACCAACCTAGAGATTGATTGAAGTAGCATTGATCTACTTTGCAATTGCATGGAAAAAGCAGTTCGAAGGCTAGCTGGCTTAACTTCAAGCTCCGTCTGTAGTTTATAAAGCAAACAATAGTAACAAACAAAAAAACTATTCACTCCCTAGTGGAGTCACCATTTTGTTTCTAGGAAAACTAGTGTCTATTCAGATCTGTTAGTCCCACTAAGATAGGTAGCTATCTTAGAAACAAACAATTCAAAGTAACTTGTATTTTCCTTTATGGGAGATAGATAAGAGAGAAGTAGAGAGCACCAACCTTAGTCTTTTTCTTGGTTCCTTGCTTGTTTCCTCCCTCCTTTGATAGAGCTTCACCACTCCTTCCTCACTTGTCCCGCTTCAAAGAAAACTTGTAGAGGCAAAGAAGTAAAATACCATCAAAGCATAGAGATCTATGATACCATAAACAATGTAGAATCAAATGTACATTAACCATACAAATGCATACATAAATACAAGATTCATAAATATACAAGTATATGGAGGAAAACTCAAACAACTTTATTAATAGATTTAGAAGAGAGGATTACAACCCAGCTATCTGATCCAGCACTATCCTCCCAGCATGAAAGACCTCTTCACCTCATGAAAAGCTAGATCACCCAACAATACAATGTCTCACAGAGAACCCAACAACACTTACTTACAAAATACAAAATTCCAGCCTTTGGATCTCTGGGATGAGGGATCCATATATAGATATTTGCAGGGGGTGAGTCAACTTCTAGGTTTTTTATTAGTGCCATTTCACTGATAGTTCTTGGTTCCACTTGGAGATTTCATGATCTCTTACTCATCCCTTGGCGAATTCAAAGAGGCAAGTGTCATATGAACAGTTTCTAGAAGATTGTTTGAGTTTCCACCTAGCAAAATGCCTCTGCCATTTTTCTACTTTCACTCATCGCACCCTACAGAAGGGCTTTTCAGTATGCATCGTACCCCTTGTGTGTAACAGGTGAGATGCATCACACCCTCAGCATGGAGTAGTCTGTATGGTCCAGTTTTGACTAGTTCTGAGTAGTTTTTCAGGGAGAACTTCTGGAAAATGATGTAATTATTTGACCTTGATCCTTTAGGGTTTGAAACAACACTTTTAGGGGTTTAAGAGCCCTTGTTTTATTGACATATGTGATTGGGGTTGTAGTGCCCAAATATGTCTATAACAAGGGCAGATTAGATTATATGATGCATTCAATCATATCTATTGTGGGAGTATTTCTTAGTGGAAAGGAGAACTATCCTGAGTGGTCTAGGAAGATACAACATACCCTCATTTTCAATGAGTTGTAGAAAGGATTATGTGTTGGAGATGGAGACAAAGAACCAGAACAACCTACCTCTGAAAAAGAGTTCGCCATTTTGGAAAATAAGAACAGAAAAACCTATGCATTAATTGCAACATCTATAAGTGAAGAGGTGAGTCACCATATTTTTCTATTTTTAACTAATTTCAAAGCCTTACAAAAGCTGAAAGAACTCTATGACTCACATTCTGCACTTGAAGTTGTTCAACTCATGATTACGCTCTTCACTCTTGAATTGCAAAATAATGATCCTCTTGCTCTTGCATCCGAAGTAAAATCTATAATGCATGATATCAAAGCCAGTAAGGTTGAATTGGATATTCCTCTTATCACTTTTCTCAAGGCACTTTATCCTACTTACTCCAATTATCTTGAGTCATTGCAAGCAAATGGAAATCTCAAATATATTACCTTTGACTCTCTTGTGAAAAGATTTGTTGAAAGAGAGAAAGCTTTTGGAAAGAAGACAGCCCCTGAATCTTCTGAAGAGGTTTTGTGCCTTGCTCATAAAGAAAATAATCCTACTCAAGATTCTTCCAGAGAAAGAGGTGGTTGAAGAGGAAGAGGAATATATTTCAGAGGCAGGGGGCAGACACTCTCAAGGAGAAAAGTCAGATTTTCACTGCATACGCTGCAAAAGAAATGGATCACATGATGCCTCTACATGAAAAATACCTTCGAACAAAATTGAACAACAATGAAATCAACCCAAAGGTAAAACTAATGACATGGACAAAGGTAAAGCACCTGAATCTGCTCATTATGTTGTGGCACACTGTAATATTGGAGTAAATGAAGACTTATTTCATGCTTCACTTGCTTCTTGGAAAAATGATTGGTTGCTTGATTCAGGAGCAACTTGCCACATGACTCATAGGAAATATTGTTTTGAAGAATTTACTGACAATGTTGATGGAGCAGTATACTTTGCAGACCAATCAAAAATCAAGCCATCAAAGCTTGGCACAATCAGGCTCAAAATTGCCTGGTCTTCCAGACTTTCTTCTACATCATGTTCTATATATCCCACAGCTGAAGATAAACTTGTTGTCCTTGGTCCACATCTGCCAACAAGGTCACTCCATTCATATGTTTTATGGCAAGCTTGAGGTGAGAAAAGCATATGACCACTCACTTGTCATGAGGGGAATAGAAGAAGAAAGGCTTCTCAAGTTACAAGTTACCTCTACTTGTGCACAACATTTCTCATACAATTTTCATTATGAAGAAGGTACACTTCCATCAAGTTTATTATGGCATGCTAGATTTGGACATTTGAACTATGACAACTTCTGCTTGTTGAAGAAAAATGGTGTTACTGGTTTGCCTACAATTCCTAGGAAATTTAAGCAATGTGATGCTTACATTCTAGGAAAGCATAGCAAACAGTCTTTTCATGATTCACATTCAAGAGCACATAGAAAAATTGAACTCATTCATTCAGATTTATGTGGTCCAATGCATGTTCCTTATGCAAATGGAAATAAATATATGATGACATTTTTGATGATTACACTAGAATGTGTTGGGTTTATTTATTGAAGAACAAATCTGATGCTTTTTAAACATTCAAGAACTTTCATAAATGGATTGAGAATTATGCACAATCTCATATTGGGTCTATTCGCACTGATAATGGAAAAGAATACACATCAAATGAATTTGAAAACTATCTTCGCCAACATGGGATCAAACATCAAAAAACTGTGCCTTATAATCCCCACAAAATGGTGTAGCTAAAAGAATGAATAGGACAATCTTAAATATGGTACGATCCATGCTCTTCAAAAATGTAAAAATAATGTTTTGGGCTGATGTTGTTCTATGTGTTGCATATATAAAGAATAGATGTCCATCTAATGCTATTAGAAACAAGACTCCATATGAAATGTGGTATGGGCACGTTCCATCGGTAAAGCATCTCAGGGTCTTTGGTTCCCCCTGTTATGGCTTGATACCAAAGGTACATAGAAACAAACTTGGTGCAAGAAGTCGTAAGTGTATCTTCCATGGGTATTCAAACACCTCCAAAGCATGTTGTCTCTATGATGAAGTCAATAAAAAGTTTGTTGCATCTAGCGATGTAATTTTTCTTGAATCATCCAAAACTGACAATGTTGTTGAGCAGCAAATTGATCGCTTGGATAGATTCGCAAATGCAAAATCATTTCAAGAATTTGATAATCAGATTCCACATCTTGAAGGGGGCATTCCTATACTAGATCAACATGTGGAATCTTCTTCTGAAGAACTCGCTCCGCCGCATGAAACTCCAACGATGGATGATGCTTTAAGTGATGTGATCGATAGAATTGGGAGACTCAATCTTGATTCAGTCCCAACTCAATCAATGGAGCAGCCTGGACCATCTAAGAAAGGTCCTCCAAAGTGGTTGATAAAGACACTTGAAAGTGTTCATCCTGATGAGGTTGGAAAGACAGGAACTAGAAATTCAAACCGGAAAAATGGAGGTGATGTAGATGACTCTGATTCACCTGTTGATATGGATGTTTCTCATGATTGTGAATTGAATTTGTCTACAGATTTCAAACCAACTTCCTTTAAAGAAACTTCTTCTCATGATGAATGGAAAAAAGTAATGCAAAAGGAGTATGATGCCCTGATAAAGAATGGCACTTGAACGCTGGTTGATCCTCCATTAGGAACCAAACCAATTGGCTACAAGTGAGTCTACAAGAACAAGTATAAAGTTGATGGCTCACTTGACAAGCACAAAGCCAGGCTTGTGGCAAAAGGTTTTGCACAAAAGGAAGGGGTCGATTATGAAGAGACTTTTTCCCCCACAGCAAAATGGGCTACCATCCGGACACTCTTTGCCCTAGTAGCTCAGAACAGTTGGAAATTCCATCAAATGGATGTAAAATTGTTTTCTTGAATAGAGATCTAAAAGAGAATGTTTTTATGTCCCAGCCTGAAGGATTTGTTATGAAAGGACATGAACATAAAGTATGCAAACTTGTGAAAATCCTTGAATGGCCTCAAACAAGCACCGCAAGCCTGGTATGAAAAACTAATTGAGCATCTTCTAAAACTCAATTTCAAACATTATGATCTTGATGATGCAACTTTATTTGTCAAGAAAGTTGGAAAAATAGTTGTATATCTTGTGGTATATGTAGTTGATATTTTGATGATAGGGAACAATTAAAGCTACATTTCATCCATAAAGAATGAATTGGGGAAAAGTTTTGAAATGATTGATTTGGGCTATGTTCATTACTATCTTGGCATTGAAGTAACCCAACATTTGAAGTCCATATTTCTTTCTCAAAAGAAATACATTGGAGATCTGTTGAACAGGTTTGGCATGACATAGTGCAATCCTCTTACTACTCCAATGGAACAAAACTTAAAACTCACATCTATTGAAGGAAAAGAATTTGAGGATGCAACAAAGTATAGACAGCTTGTAGGAAGTCTCAACTACCTAACTACTGCCAGACCAGACATTTCGTTTGCTGTTGGAATCCTCTCTAGGTTTTGCAAAAGCCTTCTGAGGGACATTGGTCTGCTACAAAAAGAGTTCTAAGGTACTTGAAGGGAACTCAAGATCTTGGAATCAAGTATACACAGGTGGACGACTTCAGTTTGATTGGATACTCTAATTCAGACTTCGATGGAGACAAAGAAACTGGGGTATCTACTTCAGGATATGCTATGAGTCTTGGATCAAGAGCTATCTCTTGGAGATCACGCAAACAATCAGTTCCAGCGGATTCCACAACAGAAGCAGAATACGTGGCAGTAGCTGAAGCAACAATAGAATGTGTGTGGCTCAAGAAAATTCTTGAAGATTTGCAAGTAAAACAAGCACAATCAACTCCACTCATGATTGACAATACCTTTGCAATAAAGTTGGCGAAGAACCCAAAGTTCCATGATCGAACGAAGCACATCAATACCAAATATCATCTGATTTGACATCATATTGAGGCCAAAACAATCCATCTCTGTCATTGTTCCACTAATGAGCAAATTGCCAACATCTTCACCAAAGCACTTGGAAGAGAAAAGCTTGAACGATTCAGAATGATGCTTGGACTCACTAATATCCCTTCAGATTAAGGGGGGGAATGTTGACACCTAATCATCAGGATTGGGTGAATAAATATAATCGATGTAAATAAATAATAAGAGATATGAACAGTCATCAAGAGATGAAGTGAACAGTCTCCCTCATGTATATAATAAAGACCAACCTGAAGGAATAATACGAATTGATTTGTTTTGAGGAGTTACTGCCTGGTCTGACAAACTCGACTTCATTTGAAGCACATCACCAACAAGTTCGATCTGCAGTTATTGGAAGCAGAAAAAGGTGTGAAATTCAAGGAAGAGGAAGGAAACCCTAGCAAAGAAGAAGGAGGTATTTGTCAAGCATAAGAATTTGAATTTTTCTCTCTTTATCTCACACATGCCAAGTTGCTGGGTTGCTGGAGGGGTTGAAATTTTGGAGTTGTTGGGGGCCGAAATTCTGGGTTGTTGCTGAGTTGTAGCTGTTGTACAAGAAGAGACTATAGAAGTTTGTTGGATTGTCTTGGAAGACTGACCTGGTGGAGGAGGAAGGCCTTTTATCAGGTCAAAAGTCTTGGTCTATCTCAATTTGATTAGTTGAAGAGTTTGACTGGGCTTTCCCCTAGAGAGGGGTTTTAGCCGTGTCTGAGTGCCTACATCTTGTGTCGTGGATCTTCATATTTTGATTTGATGATTGCTTGATGAAAAGAGGATAAAAGAAGAAAATAAAGAAGATAATAAGAATACAAGAATAGCACAAGTAATTATCAACATAATAAAATATTTCTGCCTTACTGATTTTCTAACATGGTATCAAAGCTAAGGTGAAGAAGGAAGAAAAAGGCAACTTGAAGATTTATTGAAGTAAAGGGAATCAAAGGAATGTCATTAAGGAAAAGGATTATATAAGAAGAGAAGCCTACTATCTATAGAGAATGTCAACTACAATGAAGGAAGAAAACAGGCTAGAAGGAGCCTCCAATTACAAGGCATGGAAAAAGAGGATAGACCTTATCCTCGCTAAGCATAAAGTTTTGGATCTTGTTCAGGGAAAAGTCAAGAAACCTACAGATGATGTAGGAAAGGAGAAGTTCAGAGATACCGAAATCTTGGCCATGAATATGATAGTATATAAAGGACAAGCTAATCCCATACATATCCAACATAGACTCTTCTCAAGAAATGAATAAAACTCTCTCTGAGCTATTCACCATCAAGAACATTGGTCAAATAGCTAGCCTCAAGAATGAACAAAGGACAATAAAGATGAGAAGAGATGATATTGTGTTATCATATTTTGTAAGGATAAGAGATTAACTCCAAGCAATACATGAAGTTGTACTACAAAAAGAACTCATGATCGCTGCTCTTCTAGGTCTACCAAAACCTTGGAGTGCTTTTGCATCAGGAATTAGTAGTTGGAAGGATACTCCAACCTTTGAACAAATGTCGAATACATGCAATCAAGAAGAAGCCCACATATCATTAGTAAACAACAAGAAGAAGAATGAAGAAGACAACACCTCTAATGCCTAGTATGCTCATCACAAGAAGAAGGGAACATTCAAGAAGTTCAAAGAACCAAAGAAGAAGGTTGATCTATTAAAGATTGAGTTCTACAATTGTCACAAAATGGGACATTACAAAAGTCAATGTCCTGAGAATCCAAGGAACAAAAGAGAGATAGAGAACAAGCAAATGTTACTGATGAAGCTCCACCTAAGAAGAACAAGACTGAAGAATCGGAAGTCAAAGACTTATACTATTAAGCCCTCTCTTACATATCCTTCTTAGTCTTCTATTTTAAGTTTTGTAATGTTTTCCATTATGTTTTGATTGCTAGAGTTTGTAGTTCTAATATATCTTGTTAGAACATTTTTGGATTATTTAATGTATAGGTATCCCTCAAAGGACTATATTAAGAGGGAGCGTCCACCATTTTACCAAAAGATAAGTATTTTGTTCCTTGTTTCCTCTTTCATGTTTGGTTTCCTCCTCACATCGAGATTTGTTTTTATTGTATAATAACCTTTTCTTTATATTTTCCTTGGTTAGGAAAGCTTGCAGAATGCACAAAGGTTGTGGAGGAGACTTCAAAGGAAAGACTTGAATCATGAAAGAAGTTTTGATACAAAAGGAAGCCCTTCAAGGATTGATGTCCTACAAGGTTCGTTAAAGAACAACTCAAGGTATGTCTTAGACTATAAGTTTTGTTACAAGGCTTTCTTCATACAAAAGGTATGATCAATCTTCTTTTGAAATTTGCTTTACATTACTAACATCTTTATGTCTAGGGTTTTGAATCATAAAAATTCTTGTTAGTGTGATTAATCACTAGATTGACTCTACCCTCGTTGTACTATCTCTTGTTGTTTGATCATTCTTGTGAAACCCTCACCTTTAGGGTTTACTATAAAACCCTAGCCTATTATTGCTTTGGGTATGTCAAAGTTGATTATGAAACCCTAGTCTTCTTAGGGTTTGTTGATAAAGTCTAGGACATATGATGAAATCCTATTCATTTTAAGTTTAGGGATTTGGTAATGTTGTGATAATAAAACCCTAGTCCTTTAGGGGTGTTGTTAATGTCTAAGTTATATAATGAAACCCTAGATCTTTAGGGTTTGGTGAATTAGGGTTTATGAACAAAACCCTTGTAATAACTAAAGTAGTATCCTAGGAATGAAACCCTAGGTGTATATTCGTCAGTATGATTGAAATCCTAGCCTGGTCAAAATTGTTGTATATCTAACTTCAATGTATTGATGTTTGTATATTAGGATTACCTAGTAGATATTGATGTGAAATTCTAGTGTATCCTGGATATGTATATCCAAGTATGCTAATTTATTGTTTTAGTTTGTGAAATCTAGGGTTTGTAGCAAAACCCTAGTAGAGATTGATATTATAGGACATGATATTGTTTTCGATTATCGATATGATTTAGCTTTGATAAAATCTAGGGATTTGCAACAAACCCTAGTAGAGTCTGACATGTAATTCTAAAAGCATATTATTGAAATCTTAGATGTATAGTACTATGATTGGATTGTTATTTGATTGAATTGTTGATATCTAAGGCTTTATGTCTCAAAGATGGAGTCTAGGGTTTATGACAAAACCCTAGCAAGTTGTTGAAGTCTAACATAAAAGATGAACCTTTTGTTGATTATAAACCTAACTAGGTTTAGGTATTTGACGTCTAAAGTTTGAATGCTTTGATGTTTCCATTGTAATGACACGAGTTTGATATAATTGACTTCATGCTTCTATATATTTGTTTTGATTGTACTTGCTATTAAATTTTTTGCAAATACATGACCTTCAAGATGTTGAAGATGTTCATAATGATGACCATGATGAAGGAAGCTATAAGAATGATGATGATCAAGATGACCTTGATGCTTTGAGAAACAAATGAAGCCTTGGAAAGATGAAGTTTCTTCGATGTTATGAAGTTGTTGATCTCCCTAAGTTGAGAGGGAGCTTGGATAGAAGAAAGGGTATATCTCCATAGTTAAGAGGAGGGGCATACTATGATAGTCATAATGAATACCTTGAAGAAAGAATGAATGAAAGTACTACAAATAGATGTTCATAATTCGTGAAGTTGCAAAATATTTGAGAAGTACTGAGGTTGTATTTGGTGTTACTGAAGAAATGAAAGAAGAAAGCTTTCGACAAGTTGTGTTTGGATAACTTGATGTTGATATAAGTAGCATCAAAATGATTGAGGACCCCAAAGGTTTTGGTTTACTTGAATATATATTTGAAGGTTTATTACTAATTGGGGTTGTGATTGTGCAATATCTCTCCATAAAAAGTATGAACGTTTGAATCATGTTGGTGGATATATATCTGTTTTAGTTGACAAGGAGAGATGAAGCATCATGTTGGTGGATATATATTTGTTTGTCCATGGATATATATCTGCATGGTGACATTGCTTGGGCTGTAGAGTTGAGGATTTCAAAGACAGGGGGTTAGTGCAGCAGACACACCCGGACATATTGGCACTCTTGGAGAAGCATCAGACAGTATTTGGAGAGATTCCACCTGGCAAACCACTTGACAGAGGATTCAAGCACACCATTGAGTTGGAGGATGGGGTGCATGTAGTCATTAACACTCCTTACAGGCATCCCAAGGCATACCGAGATGAGATAGGGAAGGCAATACAAGAGTTGTTGAGGTTGAGGCACATCAGGCCTAGTTCGAGTCCTTTCACTTCTTCAATGGTGTTGATGAAGAAGAAGGATGGGACCCTTCGCATGTGTATAGACTACAGGGCCCTCAACAAGAAGACGTTGAAGTACAGGTATCCAATTCCTCACATGGATGAGCTGATGGACAAGCTTAGAGGGGCCAAGTACTTCTCTAAGATAGACTTACGTTCAGGGTACCACCAGATTTGGGTGAGGGAGCAGGACATCCCCAAGATTGCTTTTCACTGTCACTATGGACACTTCAAGTTCTTGGTGATGCCCTTTGGAATAACCAATGCACAAGCCACATTTCACTCTTGCATGAACCATGTGTTTCGGAAGCAGTTGCGACGATGTGTCTTAGTATTTTTTGATGACATCTTGATATACAACAAAACATGGGAGGAGGACCTCCAACACTTGGAGGAGGTACTGCACATACTAGAGGAGCAGCAACTGTATGCGTAAATGTCCAAGTCTAAGTTTGGATTGACGAAGATGTTATACCTTGGACATGTGATTTGGGAGGATGGAGTATGGGTGCACCAGGAGAAGATTAAGGCCATCCTAGATTGGGCTATGCCCAGGAACATGGCAGAGTTGAGGGGATTCGTGGGCATCTGCACATATCACAAAAGATTCATGAAGGGGTTTTCCCAGCTAGAAGCACCCCTCACGAATTTGACGAAGAAATGGGCTTTTGAGTGGACTGATACTGCGCAGGAGGCCTTTGAGTGCCTCAAGTTTATGATGAGAAACTATCCTATTTTGGCCCTACCATATTTCTCACAACCATTTGTTTTGAAGTGTGATGTCTTTGGAGAGGGCGTTGGGGTAGTTTTAGCACACGGGAGTCGTCCTATAACATTTGAGAGCAGGAAGTTACAACCGCTCACTCCATATATGACAAGGAGATGCTAGTCGTGATGCATGCATTGGCCAAGTTTAGACAATACCTGGTGGACAACAGGTTCAAAGTTAAGGCTGGCCACAATAGTCTTCGCTTCTTTTTGAGCAGCAAAACTTGCACGAGAGGCAACATAAATGGGTCAGTAGGATCCAAACTTATGATTTTGAGATAGAGTATGTCAAGGGAAAGCAACACATAGTGGCTAATACACTATCACAGAGACCCGCGACACTCTCTTTGATGGACATTTCATAGGATTGGGGAGCATAGTTGTTGGTGGAATACACTAAGGATCGACATGCATGGCAGGCCTTGGATGATACTCATGGGGATTACAGGTACCAAGTGATGAATGATGTTATTTATTACAAAGACATGATCTACTTGGTACCAGGATCACAGTTGAGGGAGAAGATCTTGCGCGTAGCCCATGATTCACCATTGGCAGGGCACCAAGGATTCCTCAAGACTTGTAGGGCCATTCGAGAGAGTTTCACTTCGAGGAGCCTTAAGGGGGATGTCCTGGAGCATGTTCGAGAGTGCGATGTTTGCCAAAAGAACAAGGGGGAGCACACTCATTCAACAGGGTTCCTACAACCTCTTCCTATTCCCAAGAGGAAATGGGAGAGCATATCGATGGACTTCATCCTCAGGTTTCCGACAGTTCAGGGGCGAGATTGCATTTATGTGGTGGTTGACAGGTTGACAAAATTTGCCCACTTTTTCACCATTACAGCCAAATACTCAGCTTCTTAGGTGGTCGAGTTGTTTTTTAGGGAGGTGTTTAGGTTGCATGGGCTGCCTAAGACTATTGTCAATGACAGGGACAACAGATTTATAGGTGGATTCTAGCAGGAGTTATTTTGCCTCGTGGGCACCAAGCTACCATCCCCAAACGAATGGCCAAACAGAGATAGTGAACAAATGGTTGGAGAGCTACCTACACAACTATGTGACTTGATAGCAGAGAGTGTGGGTGAAGTGATTGCTACTTGGGGAGTATTGTTGCAACACCATGTATCACATGTCCATTGGATGTCACCCTTTCATGCTCTATATGGTTATGATACACTAACTTTTGCTAATATGGTCTTCGGAGACAATTGGGCTCCAGGGGCCAAGGAGTGGATACAAGAGAGCCAAGACATCCTTAGAGCTCTCAAAGATAACCTGCAAACAACTCAGAACCAGCAGAAGTTGTATGCAAACAGGGGCAGAGTAGAGAGTGTTGATTTCTGGTAGCATCGGATGTGCTCTAAGTCTCAAAATCTGCAGGGAGGCTTGGACACATATATTCCACAATACCCAGAAATCGTTTTGGGAAATTCCACCCAGAGACAGTTTATTAAATAATTAATTATTTTTAATGGGACCCTAAGTCTAAACTTAAGAAATTAAAATAATTAAAGGGTATTAATCTAAATGTGGGTGAAACTTCTAGAAGAAGACGAAGGTCGAGTCCAAATGATCTGAGCCATTGATTAGAATCTAATATGGGTCGTTGGTTATCAACTGGAGGATTATAAGGACTTTGATGGGCATTTGGAAAACACACCACGCAGATACTCAGTTACCCGAGTAAAATCGATTTTCTCACTAGTCGAACTTCAACAATAGGAAATCGATTCAGAGGGAAAGTTGCAGGTGAGGAGCAGAGAGAGGGTAGTAGCATCAGTCGGGAGTGCAAGAGCAGAAGACGCAGAGCAAAGAAGGGACAGCGCAGAGGCTGACGCTGTGACTGCGTAATCCTCACGCAGAAGTTGATGCAGTGAGACGCAGAGGGGGCAACAGGTCCTCTCCTGGATCAGAATCTCGCCGGGAAGAGTGAGAGAACTGTCAGTAAATTTCCCACAAAGATTCTTCTTCTATTCTGCTGGTTGTATCTTGTACATGAGATTTTTGTTGAAGATTAATAAAGAAACCCTCATCTGCTATACTAGTTTTCCCACATTGGGTTTTTCCGGGAACAATTGTCCAAAAATAATTGTGTCATTGTGATTATATTTGTGCTAGTATATTTCCTTGCATTTACTTTCTACAGTATTTTAATTATGAAGGCTGCAATAGAATTTATTTCGATATTTTCCGTAGTAACACTGTGAATAACTTATTTCTGAATTAATAAGTAGAAGAAATAATATCAGTCACTACAGTTCGATTTCTATCTAGAAATTTTCACATGGTATCGGACACAGATTGTAAGAAGAAGAGCTCAGCAGCAGAGAGGAAAAGGATTTCGAAATTACTGCAGACGCAACAATTTGAAACCTTAGAGGCAGCACAGTACGAAGGCCAAGGAGGACAAAGTTTGAGGAGAAATCGATTTCTCTGAGTGAGTCGACAGAGAAATTTGATCTCCAGATTGAAGCTTACCAGAGGCAGAAGGGAACAACGTATTTTTCCTTGCAAAGCAAATCTTCAGTTGGGACGTAAATATTTTGTAGCAATTGCTGGGGCAGAAAAGCGTCAGAAATTTATAGGAAAATAGCACAAAGAAGGATGGAAAATCAAGATGTCTCTGGATTATCTTCTAGATTAGAAGAAGAATTAGCATGCTTGGCAAGTTCAGCATCAACGGATGTTTGGTACATTGATAGTGGGGCTTCAGCCCATATGACTGGAGTACGAGAATATTTCTCGAGCTATCAAGTAGAGCAAATGGACTTCTAGATTACTATGGGAAACAGAACGAAGTGTACTCCAATAAGGAGAGGCACCATAGCATTTCAGACGGAAGCAGGAACCACCATCCGAGCCACTAATGTTTTGCATGTGCCCAGGTTAGAAATGAATCTGATTTCAGTGTCCCAGTTATAGGACAAGGGATATGATATACTTCGTTGGAAAGAAAGTATATGTCAAACATACAAGTTGGAAGAAGAAGAGACAAATTGGAGCTCGAAGAAACAAACTATATAAGTTGCAGCTCGAGTCTCCAATGGCACTAATAGGCAGCAATCTTAATGGTGAAAAGGAACTGAATGAGCTATGGCACAGGTGAATGGGACACTTACACCATGGAGCACTGAGGATGCTTAGAGACACTATTACAGGAGTTTCAGTTCTTAGTACTGAGTATGATGATATATGCAGAGGATGCGTACTAGGGAAGTACGCTAAAGCAACTTTTTCCAAGAGTAAAAACAAAGCATAAGGTCTATTGGGATTGATACACTCAGATATTTGTGGTCCAATGTCCACAAGAGCTCTTAGTGGTGGCGAATACTTCGTCACCTTTATTGATGATCACTCTAGAAAAACCTAGATCTATTTCTTAAAGACCAAGGATGAGGTCTTTGATCAGTTCAGAGATTTTAAGGCTCTCGTTGAGAACATGGTAGGGAAAAAGATAAAGGTATTGCGTTCAGATAATGGTGGAGAATATATGGACAAAGACTTCACAAATTTCTACGCAAAAGAGGGCATCAAAAGATAATGGAAAACTCCATATAATCTAGAGCAGAATGGAATAGCAGAGCATAAGAATATAACTATTGTTGGGCGGCAAAGGCTATGTTGTATGATCGGGATTTTCCTATATTCTTATGGGCAGAAGCTTGCAACACAGCGGTGTATATCCAGAATAGAACTCCTCATAGAGATTTGGGGAAGAAAACGCCCGAAGGTGTCTTCACAGGGAAGAAACCGGAAGTCAGTCATGTCAGGATATTCGAAAGTGTGGCATATTGTCACATTCTAGATGAGAAGCGTAGTAAATTGGATTAGACTACAGAAAAGGGATACCTCGTAGGATATAGCGAGACCTCGAAGGCATACAGAATCGACATCCCTAGCAGCATGAAGATTGTAGTAAGACGGGATGCGAAGTTCATGAAGGATAGAGCTTTCAGGAAATCTCGAGAGATGCCAACAAAAGATCAGTCGGAAGATATTCCTTTAGTCCAGTAGCAGCAGGGGCAAAAAGGAGGAGAAGTAGGAGGACAGAAACCTGGAACTAGCACAGTAACCAGTGTCAATATTTCGTGAGAAGAAGGAAATCCAAGTAGTTCTCAGCAGGTGGAATGGCAGGGATAGGAGGGAGATTTGATCGAGCCTCCCACCACCAGTGGCAAAACCAGTAGAGAAGTACGACAGACATTGAGGGATGCAGAGGAGTTTGTCGAAGCTCCTAAAACCGAGAAGAGGTAGCGTAGACAGCCTAACAGGTACCAAGCCTTGGTAGCACAGGTTGAAGAACCCTCTAGCTTTCAGGAAGTCGTACAACACCAAGTATGGGTGGATGTCATGGTAGAAGAGTATAATTCTATCATGACAAATGATGTCTGGGAAGTGGTATCTAGGCCAAAGTATAGATCAATTGTAGGATCAAGATAGATCTACAAGATCAAGTATGTTGCAGATGGAAGTATAGAGAAGTACAAGGCTAGGTTCGTAGCAAAGGGGTACGCACAAAAAGAACGAATAGACTATGAAGAGACCTTTGCCCCAATAACCAGATATACCTCTATTAGATCCGTTATATCCCTAGCAGCTCAAATGGGATGGGAGATTCACCAGATGGATGTCAAGACAACATTCTTGAACGGGGTGATAAAAGAAGAGGTGTATATAGAACAGCCCGAAGGCTTCGAAGCTCATGAGAAGAGAACTCATGTGTGTAAGTTAAAGAATGCCCTGTATGGGCTCAAGCAAGCACCCAAAGCATGGTATGATCAGATTGCTAGTTATTTCTAGCAGTTGGGATTCGTCAAGAGTGATGCTGATCCCAATCTCTACCATCTAATGGTGGAGAATGAGCCACTTATTCTGGTATTATATGTGGATGACTTGTTTCTAACAGGGTCATCTAGGCTCATAAAGGACTGCAAGAAGAATCTTGAAGCAAAATTCAACATGAAGGATATGGGGTTGATGCATTATTTTCTAGGGTTGGAAGTGTGGCAGAAGGACGGGGAGATCTTCCTTAGACAAGGAAGATATGCTATAGAGATTCTGAAGAGATTCAAAATGCAAGATTGTCGGCCCATGGCTACGCCCATGATCACCAACTGGAAGAAAATAGATGCATTAGGAGACAAGGAGGTGGACCCCACCTTGTATAAACAACTCATTGGGTCGCTCATGTATCTAGTCAACACTAGGCCAGGCATTTTCTTTGTTGTCAACACCCTTAGTCAGTTCATGGTGGAACCGAAAAGGGTGCATTGAGCAGCGGCTAGGCACATTCTTAGATATGTGCATGAACAATCGGATGGGTTGAAATAAACCCAAGAAGATGACGTCATATTGAATGGATTCACAGATGCAGATTGGGCAGGTAGTTCAGTAGACCAAAAAAGTACCTCTGGGTATTGCTTTAGTGTTGGATCAGGAATGATCTCTTAATGCAGCAGGAAGTAGAAGTCAGTAGCTCTAAGCTCAACAAAAGCAGAATATATGGCAGCCATCATAACTACGTACGAAGCTATATGGCTTAGGAACTGCTTGAGAGTTTGTTAAGGAAAAGGATGGAGGCGACCAGTGTTTTTTGCGACAATCAGAGTTGTATTAAACTCTCTGAGAATCCAGTATTTCATGATTGGTCGAAACACATTGATATCAGATGTTACTTTATCAAAGACTATGTGCAGCGTGGGGCAGTACATTTGCAATGTGTCTCCATAGGAAATCAAGTAGCGAACGTACTCACAAAATCTCTAGGGAGAACTAAGTTCATCCAGTTCAGAGGCCAGTATTTTTTGCGACAATCAAAGTTGTATTAAACTCTCTGAGAATCCAGTATTTCATGATTGGTCGAAACACATTGATATCAGATGTCAATTTATCAAAGACTGTGTGCAGCGTGGGGCAGTACATTTGCAATGTGTCTCCATAGGAAATCAGGTAGCAAACGTACTCACAAAATCTGTAGTAAGAATTAAGTTCATCCAGTTCAGAGAGCGGATGGGTATGGTAGAGAATCTGTTTCAGTAGTAGAAACAAATGGTTTCTTAGTTGCAGTGGTAGAAAGTTGCAGTACAGATGCAATGTTGGTCGTGGCAAGGTCAGTAGCAATACAGATGCAACATTTGCGCAATAGTTGGTGGGCAGTGATGTCAAACATCAGCAGCGCAGAGGGAGATGTTACAGAACAGGGTGATGCTTCAGCATGGTGCATTGCTAGAGCACATTCCTCGTTAAGAGGGAGTGTTGATTTCCGGTAGCATTGGATGTGCTCTAAGTCTCAAAATTTGAAGGGAGGCTTGGACGCATGTATTCCACAATACCCAGAAGTCATTTTGGGAAATTCCACCCAGAGACAATTTTATTAAAATAATTAATTATTTTTAATGGGACCCTAAGTCTAAACTTAGGAAATTAAAATAATTAAAGGGCATTAATCTAACTGTGGGTTAAACTTCTAGAAGAAGACAAAGATTGAGTCCAAATGATCTAAGCAATTGATTAGAATCTAATTTGAGCCATTGGTTGTCAACTAGAGGATTATAAGAAGGACTTCGATGGGCATTTGGAAAACACACCAAGTAGATACTTAGTTACCCAAGCAAAATCGATTTTGTCACTGGTCGAAGTTCAGCAAGAGGAAATCGATTCAGAGGGAGAGTTGTAGGTGAGGAGGAGAGAGAGGGTAGCAGCATCAGTTGGGAGTGCAAGAGCAGAAGATGCATAGCAGAGAAGGGACAACGCAATCCTCACGCAGAAGGTGACGTAGTGAGACGCAAAGGGGGCAGTCGGTCCTCTCCTGGATCAAAATCTCGCCGGGAAGAGTGAGAGAATTGTTAGTAAATTTCTCACATAGATACCTCTTCTATTATGTTGGTTGTATCTTGTACATGAGATTTTTGCTAAAGATTAATAAAGAAACCCTCATCTGTTGCACCGTTTTCCTGCATTGGGTTTTTCTAGGGACAATTGTCAAAAAATAACTATGTCATTGTGATTATACTTGTGCTAGTATTTTTCCTTGCATTTACTTTCTGCGGTATTTTATTTGTGAAGGCTACAGTAGAATTTATTTTGATATTGTTGTAAAAACACTGTGAATAACTTATTTCTGAATTAATAAGTAGAAGAAATAATATCAGTCACTACAATTGGATTTCTATCTAGAAATTTTCACAAAGAGACAGTTTGAGGTGGGGGACTTGGTTTTTCTAAGACTTAGCCATACAAGCAATCCATGCTAAAGCAGAAGGGAGCTAAAAAGCTCAAACCCCGCTTCTATGGGCCATATAGGGTAACCAGGAGGATAGGAGAAGTAGCGTATGAGTTGGAGCTTCCACCAAGAAGCAAGGTGCACAACGTTTTTCATGTCTCATGCTTGAAAAAGGCTTTGGGGCAGCAGGTGATAGCTACTACAAAGCTACCACCCTTGGATGATGAGGGGCACTTTGTTCTAACACCAAAGGCTATTTTGCAGGTAAGGGAAAGGAAGCTCAAGATCAGGACTATCAAGGAATTCCTTGTTAGATGTAAGGACTTGCTAGAAGAGGATGCTACATGGGAGGGAGAGCAAATTTTGCAGCACCCAGCACTACAGTTACTTGAGGACAAGCAACATTTGGGAGGGGAGGACTGTCATACCCCCAAATAAATCATTTTTGCTAAGGTGAGTTCCCAATTTTTCAATTTTGACAAATTATTAATGTTTGGCTTAGCAGAAGATAATAGGAGGCATAAATTAATTTTGGAGGAAGTAAAAGGGGCCAACATAGAATAAATAAAATAATTAAATGGTTGATGGGTGTGGGGGCCACCCAAGAAGAAATTTGAACTCCTTGGAGGAATTTGCACCATATGAGGAAAGGGAGAGGAAAGGGGTTTGAACTAGTGGGCCCACGAGGATGAGAAGAGGCAATATCTATTTATAAGAGGAGGAAACTCATTTTTGGGGTTCTTTACTTGTGCATTTTTACACTTGAGAGTTTGTTTGAGTTGTTTATGTTAGTTTCTGTAGCATCAAAGGTGTTCTAGTCTCGAAACTTTGTGGAGAGGTTAAAACAAAGGAGTTCTCCATAACCCAGAAATTGTTTCTGGAAATTCTACCTAGAAGTGTCTCAATTAGATTATTAGCCTATTTTAAACTTAGGAAAAGTGGCTAATTAATCAAAATTAATTAAGACGTGTGAATCATCTAGAAACTCACACGAATCGACAGGGAATCAATTTGGGCCCTTGATTAAGATTTAATCTTGGTTGTATGAGGACCAACGAAGGATTATAAGAAGTCGATGGGTAGATGGAGAACACACTCGAGACACTTGTGAGAAATTTGGAGAGTTCGATTTTTCCAAAGAGCCAACAATGCTTGAAGAGTTCGAGCTTCAGTAGGGAAGCATAGGTAGAGTGGAGTAGGGACAGTGAGTCTGAAAGTATTTTTCCAAATCCAGTGAAGTACATTGTAGAGAGGTAGAAGAACCGCAGTGAGGCTGACGCAGAGGTTGCACAAAAGCTTCAGAAGGCAATTCAATTATGTTGGGGTGAAGCCAAGTTTTAGTTGCAGCGGTCGAAAAGATGTTCTCAAGGCCAAGAGAAACATTTTCGTAATCAGCAACAGACTAGACGGCTTGAGGAGACGCTTATTCGGGTTGAGCATGGAAGGGACTGCGCTAAGGTGATGCAAGCCTACACAGAGACAGTTTGGACGGCTCACTTGGAGTTGCAGTGAGAGCCCAGATTTGCCTGTGGAGTGAGGAAATTTCCTCACTAGATTTTTGCCAGTATTTCTCTCTGTAGGATTGCTAGATTCAGCATCCAATTAATACTCAAAATTTCTCACTGCTGCATAATAATAAAAACACTCAGTCCCTGCACCGGTTTTCTCAAGTTGGGTTTTTTCGGGGACATTTGTCCAAAAATAACTGTGTTAATTTTAATGTGTGTGTGCTAGAATTTCTCAGTTTCCAACGCTATTTTCTTCCGCGGTTTTATTTGTGAAGTTTGTAGTAGTGATTAATTTGTTGTTGCCATAAGCATAAATTGCATAATTAATTACAATTAGAAGAATTAAAAGCCCAGTCGCTGCAATAAAATTTTGTAGCGAAAATTTCTCAGCAGCAGAATAATTTCATAGCGCCGAAATTTTCACAGTTTAATCAAGTCAACTAGTGTTGTTCAACACATGGGTTTCCAAGTGGATTATCCCAACTCTCTTTCGGTGAACTTTAAGTGTCACCCTAAGGGAGATTTTCTGAGTTGATTGGAGAGCAAAATCATAGCTATTGGGAGCTTATCTTTCACAAGTTCAGCCTCTATGAGTTTTCTAGGGGACACAGTAGTTGAATTTCGTGGCGCTTGGGTGAGGAGATTCCCATGGATTTCCCTCTCGAATTTACAGGAAATTTCCTTGAGGGAGGACGAAATTATGGAATGATTTTCAGAGCTGGAGATGCTTCTGTGTGGGACGAATTTCCTTCCATGGGCCTGCGCAATCATTTTCTGGGCTCAGTTTGCAACAACGTAATCACTTGGAGCTGGTGGGATTCGAGGGTTGGAATCTCTCTTCTCTCCAGTGTGAAGTATTGCAGGAATTTATAGCTATTTGGAGGAGTTTTGGAGTAGTGATTCAACAGAGAATTTTGAACTGGGTTTTCAGCATGCAGTTGGAGGACAACACACCAATTCTGGGTAATTCTGGGAGGTCGGAATTAGCCCAAAACATTTATGGGTTTTGTTGGTATAGCGTTGAGGAACTCAGCTTTAAATTCTCAGAATTTTTGAGGTGTTTTGAGGCCCCAAATCATACGCTACCTCCAGCAGTAGTTGCAGAAGTTCTTGGGCAGAACGCACAACCAGAGTTGATCACTTCCAGAGAAGACATCCACTAGTTTTCACCTTTGTATTGCTTGCTTATTGTAGCAATCCTAGATGCACACATTCCATCTTATTTTGTACCCATATTTTCAGTGGAAATATAATAAAATGGTTCAGTTCACTTGTTTTCGCCCAATGGAGTTTTGATTTTAATTTGCATGTGTGCATTTCATATTTGTATGTTCTATTTCTTGTTGTAGCTAGTTCATGCTTTTGGTATTTACTGTATTTTTCTCTAGTAGAATATTACAATATGCCAAAAGGGAATGTTAGATAAATGAATACAAGACTAGACTAGGTGTAATGCAAGAATCTTTGTTAATTTTAATATAAATGCCTAATCTACGGTGAAGGCCTTCTCCTCAATTGTCAGAAACTAGTCTTAAACAAGGTTGTAGAAAGAAGTGTTGGGGAAGGAGGTTAAGGCCTCATTAACGATACCTACCCAGGACTTCTAACAATCCAAGTTCTTTCGTTTCTGCAAGGGACTTGGCCACAAGAGAACTGCAAGGTCACCTGTTTTAACCATTAAGGGTCAAACTCTTGAATTGAAAATTGGCGAAGGTTGTCCTATCTTTCTATTCAACCAAGCTTATCCTTGGAGGTAGATTTTAAGAATTCAAATCTAACTCTAATATGCAAGATGAGATGCAAATGCAATGCTTCAATGAGACACAATTAAATCAAATGGTTCAAGAAAGAAATACTAATCTACAAGATAATGATAAACACTTAGAACAAGATTAGCTTACAAAAATGATCAATGAAGCATATAATGATTTCTCAATGAAACAATGTGTTAGAGAAGAATGCCAATTAGAGAGAATTGCTCAATATGATCACAATACCATAAAGTGAAACTATCTCAAGATTTGTCAATATAGTAACACCAATTTCACTTATTAAATCAGTGAGCAATGGAATAAAACAAGAGAGAATTAATGGCAGTGACAAGTGAAAGCATGTGTTGGAAAAGTAACTAGTTTATGTCTTCATAATTATTATTGTACTCATTTCAATATGTATCTTATGTAACAAACAAAAGAAAGAAAAAGTCATCATTTCAAACCATGGGTTTCATGCTCATTATTGATGATTTTCTTGGTGAAAGCGTGTTCTTTGTGCTTCTAGGATTTGTTAGATCATGAGATTTATTGTCACGAGTCAAGAGAGTCAACATCATGTTTATAAGACCTTTCGGGCAAAATATATATTGTAAAAGAATTTATTTTGAGATTAGAAAGTCCTGGAAACCTCCAAATCACAAGTCAGCCCTGGAAGGTACAAGTCGGCCTAAAGGAGGGAATTCGACCCCTTGGAAAAGCTATCTAAAGGACAGATTCAGCCTCATTTGGTACTCACTCACTCACAAGTTCAATCTTTCAAGAAAAGTTTGATTTGAAGATGGGAAGACTAAGAAGGCTAGAGCGAAGATAAAGGAAGCAAGGAGAAGTCTTGGAAAGGTGTTTTTGGGCTCTATCTCTCTCACATGTGTGAAGAATTAGGGTTTTTACATCCTAAGGAAGGCTAAAACTGCAGGTCCAAATTGCAGGAGATTAAACTGTAGGAACAAGTTGTTGGAAGGAAGAATACTTTTTTTGGCTTCGTTGACCGTGGAAGAATCTATCTTGCTCCAACGAGGATCTCTTGAAAAGCTGAATTAGGGTTTTTGTAGCAGCTACAAGATGAAATTGTAGTGTTGCAATTGGAGGTTGAAGTTGCAGAAGGGATGACTTGGTACTTGGAGGAAGTCTTGGTCTAGGATTTGGGTCTTTGTTGTCTCATTTGAAGCAAATTCTATGACAAGAGAAGAGTTTCCTGGGTTTTCCCTTGGGAGGGGTTTTGCCTTGGCTTAGAGTCTAATTTTTGTTTCCATTGTCCTTATTATTTTGATCTTAATGATTGTTTGATGAAGAAGAACTAATAAAGAAAGATCAAGAAGATAAATATAGATCACAAGCAATTATTAAGGATAAGGAAGGTTTGAATTAATAGCTGCCACATTACATTTTTCAACAACAAGTTCTTCAACAATGTCAATTAGATCAAAAATTAAATAATCCAATGAGCCAAGACTATTTTGATCACAAATTTAGAATTGCTTTTAAATGTTATGATTAGATTTTGCAAGATTATGATTTCTATGGTTAGAAGATAAGTCTACCTAATGCATAAATGAAAAGGGTTAGTAATCAAACACACAAGATGCTCCTCAAAGAGGAGATAGGGATACCTGTTAGTAAATCAAACAGGCAAAAATATTTTCTTATTCTTGATAATTACTTGTGATGTTCTAGATTTTTTATTACGATTCTTTATATCTTCTTTCTTTTAGTTCATCAAGCAATTACCAAAGCAATAACACATAAAACAATGGACACCAGTTGTAGGCACTATGCCAGGGCAAAACCCCCCTCGAGGGGAAAACCCAGTCAAAATTCTCTTCCTTTCAATAGTATTCTTTGAGACTCTTCACCTTAGACAAAGACCAAACCTTCCCTCCACACCAAGTCGGCCTCCGAGATCTTCGACCTCCTTTCCAGCAACTTCAACTATGTAGCAGCTTCCGGCATCAGCGAAACTTGGAAGACTTCGATCTCCTAAACTAGGGCACGAAAGAGAGAGAGAGAGAGGCACCAAAATTTCGTTTTTCTTCTTCTCCTTAGACTCCACCCAACTCGCACTTTTGGCTTTCTTAGTCCCACCTCGCACTTCTTTGGCTTAGAGATATCGAACTTGCTTGAGATGAGATACACCAAATGAATTCAACTTGCTTCTATTTATAGGCTTCAAGGGAGGTCGAATTGATGTCCTTAGGCCGACTTGATCTCTTCTAGGTCGACTTGATGTGGAGGATACATAAATTATATTTGACTCAATACTAAACCTTTTTACATGATTCAAAAGCCCAAGAAGTGTCTCTTTAAAAGTACAATGACTCTATTGTCTCAAAATAAATCCTAGAAGTCCTCAATGGGGACTTTGACCTAAAACATGGTGACCCAAGCATGAAACCCATACTTAATAAGTGACAATAATAATAATAAAAATTATTTTCTTTATTCGTTTGACAAGTACATTACAAGATGGCTCAAGTACATTTAATGAAGACCAAACCTAGTTACATTTTCCAACACTCCCTCTTAACTAGGGAGGTATTCATCATATACAAGTACGAGGAAGTGTTGAAAATATTAACAAGAAATGTTAAAAATAGAATCCATAAATTCCAATTTAATTTGTCCTTGAATTAAATTGAGAATTAAAATTGTAATTCTATTCTCATAGCAACTTGTAAATAGTTAATTAAGTTTAATTAACTTAATTAACTTAGGAATTTCAAGTTGGAAGTCATGTATATCTTCTCCCTAAGTTTTAGGGGTCCAAGATGAGTTTCATTGTGAGTTGAAATTAGATAACTCAGTTTACTGAGTTATGTTCAGTTAAATTAGTTCTAACTGTTTGTGGAACTAATAGAGGATTAATAGTCAGTTGGTGCACTAGTGCATCCACAAGTGTCACTCCAGTTAACTGAAGATTCCCTCATGAGAAACTCGTGCATGTCAGTTCAGAGAAAGACCCAGTTGAGACTAGAGTGTAGGGACAATGTACTTTCAGTTGTATTATTTACTAGAGTGTAAATATCATGCATGCATCAAAAAATGATCCTGTGTTTGGATTGTGCAGTTTTGGAAGCATGAATTCCCTTTAAATATGGGCTATTCATCCTAGGAATTACGCAAGAGATTGGGAGGTTGGAGAGCTATAGAATTGGCCAAGTGTTGGCCAAGAGCTTGCTTATGAGTTGAGAGAGTTGAGCATACTTGTGCGAAATTTTTTTAATGAGAACAAGCTTTGTATCTTCCCTCATATTTCTGATTTATGCAATACAGATAGCAAGGTTTTGAGCAGTGGCTTTCCCCAAATACATCTTGTGTTATGTGCCATTGATTTGTCATCTCGTTCATATTGTTTTCATTGATCTATTGGCTTCCTTTGGTTGAAAGTAGAAGTAGATTCTTGTCTTTTGCTTTAGTACATTGCATGAGCTTGTGAATCTACAGGATTTTCTACAGGAAGATCTCAACTATATGAACCATGAAGAACTTTAGGCACCGCAATGCCATGGACTAAATTCCTGACCAGGGCAATCTATCCATTGGTCTCTCGATAATTTAGGCATCGCAATGCCACGGACTAGATTCCTAACCAAGGCAATCTATTTGGGTGGGACTAAGATGGATTAAAGCTTTCAGCCTCTCTAAGTACCATCAGGCTTACTTGCTAACCACCAACCCAAAAATCCAGGTGTGTATCCAAAAACAAAGCTCTATAAACAACACCGCCTTTCCTAACTTCGGGACCTAGACATCAACACAGAGAGTCGGCCAGATGTCCTCCCAGGCAATGCTTCACTCGCAAAGCCTCAACACTCCCAGATCCAATAGATCAAGGATAACCAATCTCTCCCAATCAAACTGATTGGTAACCACCATGTTATCAACACCTTTGAGAGATTCACCTGTACAAACACAACCCTAGTCAATAATATACTTTCATATGTACATAATCAAGTACAAACCTCCGGGGTCTTGATGTTGCTTCTCAACTTTCCATAGTAGGACTATCAACCGAATCTCTAACAAAAGATTCCTCAATCATACACTTTCCTTTCCTACTTCTCATGCAGCAACATATCCTCCAAAATTCATTCTTCAATCAAAACCAAGCTATGCCCTCCTCTCAACCAGGGAGCATTTGTTTATCCAGAGTTCCTCTTAATCTTAGGGAGATCTCTTCTATTCGGGCTTCCTCAGGGAGATCAGCTTCTTCTTTTCGTCATTGGAGAATCTTTTGTGGGTTCCAACCATTTTATCAAAGTTATCATCATCCCCATCATGCTTATCACATCAACGAGCATCTTCACTGTATTAAAGATTGTGTACTTGCACAGCTTAGATAGCAAGTACAACCAATCTATATAAGCATGAAGTTAGCCATATCAGAATCACGGAAGCATTTCAACTTTATACATATCAGATACCCAAACTTAATTACAAACAAGAGACATATACTCTTCAACATCTTGCTAGGGACTTTGTCATAAACCCTAAACTACTTCATAACAACTTTAATTCCATCTCTGGTCAACGTTTTTTTCAAAGGTGTAACATACCCTACTACAACATATAGCAAACCCTAGAAATAATTCAAACAAATATAGATCTACAAGGTATCTAACAACTTTCAGAATTCATAGATTTTTTCACTAGGGTTTCATACAAATCCTAGATTTCATACAAGAGAATCAATCAATACCAATCACAGCGTAGTCATTAACATGACCAGCTTCCACTAGGGTTAGTTGCAAACCCTAGATTTTCAATCAAACATTAATCCCAACTAAAACTCAGATTTTCTCGAATCATCATATTGTCGTCATACATTGGAGATTTTTACTTCTACTAAGGTTCAACTCCAAAACCCTAGAATTTCATTTTCACAATCTCAATTATATAAATAGCTCTCAGATTGTTATATCACACATACTAGATAATTTAACTACTACTAGGGTTTGGCTGCAAAACCCTAGATTTCCAAATATCATCCTAGAATCTCTGACAAGGACTCAAATTAAATCCTAATACTTATGACCATCAATAACTAGGTCAACACATGTATCTAGGAATTCATTATCATGCATAAGCATATCATCTACCAGACAACATTAATACATTAGACATACACTGACTTAGACCAAGCTAGGGTTTCGACCAAATGGACACATCTATATATGCCTAAGGTTTCATTCCTAGGATCTTGCATTCATAATAAAGGTTTTTCTCATAGGCCCAACCAAACCCTAAAAATCTAGGGTTTCATAACATAACAAAGCAAACCCTACTATTCCAAAAATTTCAAAGGTTCGAGATCTCAGACAAACATCATTCAACCCTGTGAAAATTTCTGACTCTAACGCATCAGAAACCCCTACTGCAATATCTGGTTTACTCTCTCCTACTTGTTCTTTACATTAACAAGTTATTTAATAATATAAACATTGAAGTAAACACAATTGCAACCTTCACAAATATACAAATCAACGACTGAAATAAACGGAGACAACAAAAGGGACACCGTTATTTTTGGACAATCATCCCCGAAAAACCCAATGCGGGAAAACCCATGCAGTATATATGAGGGTTTTATTATTAAGCAGATTTCTGAATACAACTAGGGTGCCAGAAATGGCTCACCCTTCAAAGAATATCTTCGGCAGTGGTGCCTCTATTCGGAGATAGATATTCTAGCAAATTGGCAACCGGATGAACAATCCCACAGTGACTCGGGCTATTCCTTGTGCTGGAAAACAAAAGCTGCTCCAAGCACTCCTTTCGAACTGTGTCACCCTCTCTCGGCTGATTTGCTCTCAGTCTGCCCCATAGAACCTCCTCAGCGCAGCCTCTTCAACCCAGCGTTAGCCTCTGTAGCCCTCTGCTTTGTCTATGTCAGCCTGTGTGGCTTTCTGCCTCTGCCTCTTCGGCTTCTGCATCCTCTGCGTCAGCCCTCCTAGGCTCTGCACTGCCTCTTCCGACATTTTGCTGCCTCTCTGATATGTATTCTTCAGCCTTGGATCGAAATCTCTTGTTGAACTACCCCTCACTACAAGTGATCTCTAACTCAATTTCCTCAGCAAGCCTAGCCCCAGAAAATCGAACTCTTGATCTCTCTTGGTGTGTCTCAAACTGACTCTCAAGCCTCCTCTTATACTTTTCCTGTTGACAATTCAACGACCGAGATTAAGTCCCTAATCAACGGCTAAGATTAGATCTGGCTTGATCCTCATCACGTAGAACTTTCTCCCCATCTTATATTAATACACATTAATATTTTTATTTTCCTAAGTTTAGACTTAGGAACCCATTAAAAATATTAATTATTTTAATATCTCTTCATCCAGGTGGAATTTCTCCAAACGATTTATGGGTCGTGGAGATGTCATGTGCCTTAGCCTCTCCACCAAATTTCATGGCTAGTGCACATCCGATGCTACCAAAACTCATCAATCCTCTTAGTGAGGAATGTGCTCTCGTAATGCTTCATCATAGAAGCATCACACTGATCCTCCGCATCAGTCCTTTGTGCTGATGCTAGGCCTGTTGCCCCACATCCATTGCATTGTTGCTTTTTGTACTACTACCCATGACATTGCCACTGCCACTACTACCTCTGTATTGTAGCTCCCTCTCAAAATGTAGCATCATGTTGCCCATAGCACTACCACTGCTAACTGCTACACTGCAACTCAGTTATCGAGAAGTAAGTAACTGACTTCACCCAAACACTACATCTTGGTCAGTCTAGTAGCCTCATGATCCTGAAGCTACCTCTACTGCTATCCTGTGCTCCCTCTGTTGCCACTGCGCTGCTGCAACCTCTTCTTTGCCTCTTGCACTGCTGCAACCTCCACTGCGTTGTTGCAACCTTCACTGCGCTGCTACAGACTTCTACACTCTAGCACTGCCTTGCCGCTCCATCACACCTTGCTCCACCTGACACTTGTCATCATGCTACTATCTTTAAGGGCTCCTGTAGTCGTATGTGATCCAAGAGTTTCGGCACCTCAAGGATCCTGCCCCTCTTCTGTAGTCCTCTCGACTACAGCTCTATGTCTCCCCACCTCTTCTTTAGAGGTGCATGAGCACTCATGGCACAATCGTCATTAGTCTCGACATCCTTCTCCGCCTTTACTGAAGCTGCCTTTGAGTCGGAAGCTTCTCCCTTGCCTTTCTTCCTGGGGCACTGAGATGCATAATGTCCCAGCTCCCCACAATTGAAGCACTTGACCTTGGAGATATGTTTCTTCTTCCTCTTCTAAACCCCCTGTTGTCCCACAGATGCTAGAGCTGCATCCTCCTCCTCTTTCTTGACTCAAACTCCCTTAAACCACTACTCCCCGCCTTAGTCAACTTCCTGATCTCCTCTTGTCGTAGAGCTGCCCAAAATTCTTTGGACAAACGTCTCCCAATCCTCGAAGACTGCATTCAAAGCAGTGCTGATCATAAACTCTGGATCTGGTGTAGACCCCACAGAAGTAAGTTGGTCGCGAATTCCTTGCAACCTGAGAAGGAACAGATATGTCTCCACTCCTTTCTGCATCTGATATGACCTTAGTTGATTCTCCAATAACATCTTCCACTGCACGGAAGAGCCTTGGTACAAGGTGGTCAGGTTCTCCCACATTTCTCTTGCTGTGTTCTTCTCAGTGATATGTGGTATGACATGATCTTTGACCCCGTCTAGGATCATGCATTTCGCCTTCGTCTAGGCCTCCTCATACTACTCATTTGCATTCGGGTCAACTGGGACAGCTACGGTTTTCAAGGCATAGTCCTTGATGCGATTTTTATCTAGGATTTCTAGGATCCTGGCCTTCCAGATTACAAAATTAGAAGCCCCATGTAGTTTGTCCTAATCCCTCAATTTGTTTATTGTCTTCTCTTCTCCTCTTCTAGACTCCCTCTAAGTCTCGACTTCCCTCCTGGAAATCCTTCGGCCAACTGTCGAATCACTCCTCTCCAATCCTCGTTTGCCGCTGCAACTCGGATCTAGATTTCTTGGCTAGAAATCTGTCGAGGTAGTGCTTCCTCTACCTTGGTTCCGTCTCCTTAGACACTGTTCTGCACAGACAGAAACAGCATCCCACCAACTCCTCAAATCACAATCTGCACAACTCCCTTGGCCCCGGCAACTGAAGAACCTAAGCCCTTCAGGCTCTACGCAATCACGATGTAGGCTGAATCTGCTCCTCCCGTCCAACTGCGTCAATCCTTCCTGGTTGAGAAGGATGACGTGGCTCTGCATGAGCCTGTTCTACCCCTCTATGCCTCTGTGCTGGCCCTTCTCCTAGCTTAGAATGCTGACACAGGCTCTGCATGAGCCTCTGCATCACCCTCTTTGCAGCGTCACTCCTCATCTTGCCTCTTCAGCTTTAGAATAGCGTTGTCTCTTGGGACAGCTGCTTCTCTGCTACAAATTCTCATATTTCTTCAGCTGGTGTGTTCAGTCCTCTTTGATCTGCAATCGCTCTGATACCATGTGAAAGTTTATGATTGTAATGCATCAGAAACACCTACTGCAATATCTGGTTTACTATCTCCTACTTGTTCTTTACATTAACAAGTTATTTAATAACATAAACATTGAAGTAAACACAATTGCAGCCTTCACAAATATACAAATCAACAACTGAAATAAACTGAGACAACACAAGGGACAGCATTATTTTTGGACAATCGTCCCCGGAAAAACCCAATGCGGGTAAACCAGTGCAGCACATATGTAAACCAGTGCAGCATATATGAGGGTTTTATTATTAAGTAGATTTTTGAATACAACTAGGGTGCCAGAAATGGCTCACCCTTCAGAGAATATCCTCAGCAGTAGTACCTCTATCCGGAGACAGATATTTCGGCAAATCAGCAAGCGAATGAACAATCCCACAGTCTCTGGTTGTTCCTTGTGCTGGACAACAAAAGTTGCTCGAAGCACTCCTCTGGAACTGCGTCACCCTCTCCCGGCTGATCTTCTCTCAGTTTGCCCCACAGAACCTCCTGAGCGTAGCCTCTTCAACCCAGCGTCAGCCTCTACAGCCCTCTATGTTGTCTGCGTCAGCCTCTGCAGCTTGCTACATCAACCTCTGCGTCCTATGCGTCTGCCTCTTTGGCTTTTGCATCCTTTGTGCTGGCCTCCTCAGCCCTCCTAGGCTTTACGTTGCCTCTTCTAGCACTTTGTTGCCTCTCTGATATGTATTCTTCAGCCTTGGATCGAAATCCCTTACTGAACTGCCCCTCACTGCAACTGATCTCTAACTCGATTTCCTCAGCAAACCCAGCCCCAGAAAATCGAATTCTTGATCTCTCTTGGTGTGTCTCCAACTAACCCTCAAGCCTCCTCTTATACTTTTCCTGTTGACGATTCAATGGCTGAGATTAAGTCCCTAATCAACGGCTAAGATTAGATCTAGCTTGATCCTCATCACCTAGAAATTTCTCACACATTTTATATTAATACACATTAATATTTTTATTTTCCTAAGTTTAGACTTAGGAACCCATTAAAAATATTAATTATTTTAATATCTCTTCATCCAAGTGGAATTTCTCCAAACGATTTCTAGGTCTTGGAGATCTCATGTGCCTTCGCCTCTCCACCAAATTTCATGGCTAGAGCACATCTGATGCTATCAAAAATCAACAAATCCTAACAAGTTAAGATTTTATGATCATACCGAAATCCCAATCATTACATCATAAACAAGAACTTCAAATAGCATTTCTCAATATCCCGAAGTAGTTTATGGTTTCAGACATTCACATTAGCATACACTTAGGTTAGGGTTTTCCAGAGAACTTGGCTAAGGTTCTATAAAATCAGTTAAGAATAGGAGTGGGGTAGATTTATCATGCGATGAAGCACCCAAAATAAAAATAAATAGGATTCACTATAGCTAGACACAACCATGTTAGCAATAGATTGTCAAATAAATAAGCATTTATTATAAAGAAATCAATGTTTTAAACCATACCTTTGTTCTTTGACAAACCTTGTCTTGAGTGGTCCTCTTTCACACTCCTTGAGAATATAAAAGATGTTTTCCTAATCAAGACAATAGAGGGAGAATAGTGATTAGTATTAATATAATCAAAACTAAATGAGTACATGAAACCAAACACTAAAAGGAAATGAGATACTTATCTTTGAGAGTTGTTGGGGGCTCCCTCCAAAGCTCGAGGGATACCTATAAACTTAGAAAAACAAAAGAAAAAGGTCTTTTCCAAAAACATGTTAAAACCTATAAATCCTAAACATCAAAAATACAAAAATATAATATCTAAGACTGAAAGCAAAGCGCTTAATAGTGTAAGTCCCTTATATCAGATTCTTCGGGTTATACTTTCTTTGGGTCTCCTTCTTTGGCAATGTTAGCATGATCTCTATCACTCTTCTTATTCTATGGATTGTCGAGACAGTCACTCTTGTAGTGACCCTTCTTATGACCTTGATAACATTCTACCTTGGACATGTCAACTTTCTTCCTTGGTCCTTTCGATTTCTTTCTTTTATATTGAGCAATGTAGGCATTTGATACTCCTTTAGGATTGGCAACTAAAGAGATCCTCAACTCTTCTTGACTGCAGGCATTCCATAGTTCTTCAAAAGTGGGAGTTTCCTTCCAACTATTAAGACCTACAGCAAATGCACCCCAAGTAGGTGGTAATCCTAATAGAGCAGTGATCACAATTTCTTTGTCTGGAACAATTTCGTCAATGACCAAAATATCATCTTTGATTTTTTCTATCTTCACAAAGAAGGAGGCCATTGTATCTTCTTTGATCATCTTTGTGGTCCTTAGTTCATTCTTCAAGCTTGCCACTTGACCAATGTTCTTAATAGTGAATAACTTTGACAAGGCTTCATACATTTCCTAAGCATGATTGATGTTGGCTATAAATGGGACAAGATTGTCCTTTATTCCTTCTACCATTAGAGTCATGGCCACCAATTCTAATTCTCTGAATTTTACTTTGTTAGCATCACTAGAGTCATTTGTAGGCTTCTTTACTTTTCCTTTAACCAAGTCTAGTATCTTGTTCTTTTCAAGCATGAGGGCAATCCTTTTCTTCCAAGACCTGTAGTTTGAGGTTTCTTCAAGTTTGTTCTCTCCCTTCATTGTGTTAGACATCTTCCTTGAATATAGTAGATTCCTTCCCTGAGATAATCCTTTTGAATGGTTCTCTGATCAAGTGCTTGAGGATACATAAATTATATTTGACTCAACACTAAATCTTTTTACATGATTCAAAGCCCCAGAAGGGTCTCTTTAAAAGTACAATGACTCTATTGACTCAGAATAAATCCTAGAAGTCCTCAATGGGGACTTTGACCTAAAACATGGTGACCGAATCATGGAACCCATACTTTAATAAGTCACAATAATAATAATAATAATAATTATTATTTTCTTTACTCTTTTGACAAGTACATTACAAGATGACTCAAATACATTTAATGAAGACCGAACCTAGTTACATTTTCCGACGATACCAAGGGGCATAACCCCAAACTCCCTCAAAACAAAAGGCTCTACTTTATTATCAGATGTTACAGTAGAATCCCTCTTAGACAGTAAGATAGAGAGGACTTAAAACTTTGAGGAAGGCTTTGCAATATAGGACCTTAAGCACCAATGCCTTTCCTCAATTACAATTGAAAATTACAAAACCTGTTAGTTATTACAATGAATATTAATCACTGAAACTTTGAAGGAACTCCTCTGTAATCGATCAATGAATGTCCAAGAAGCAAATACGTACTTCTGAAGAAGGATATGTGCCTCTCCTACTCTCAGTCCTAGAGAAAAATAATCCCAGAAATTCCTGCAATGAAACCTCCAAAATCAGATGCTAAGTCTCCTTCAAAATCTCTGCAAAATGACACTGCTAGGAAGAAACAACCTCAACCATACAGTTAAAATTCCCATAATTCAAAATAATGAAATAGGACAAAACCATTAATTATAACCCAAATTTCTTGTTTGTGGAACCTCATAGTTTCACACTAACAACCAAGTAAACTCTCTGCCTAGAAGAGAGACAGCCTCAAACAATGTAATTTTAGAGCCCAAAATTTTAATAGTGAATCCTTGGTAAGCAAGGCGCAAAAGACTTTTAAAGATATTTTGATTTTCTACTTATAAATGGTCTATGACCTTGCCAAAATTACAAGTTCAAATGAGAAATTTCCTTTGCTGAAATTCTAATTATAACCCCTTAAAAATTCAATGAAATTCAATGAATTTCTCTTCAGATGGGATTGATCTCCTGCATAAAACATTAGTGTGTCAAAGGAAATTTTCGGCCAAGACAGAGAGGGCCTAAAAACCCTTTCGACCTCCTTAGATGAGCTCCAAAAAACCCTACAGCCAAGATCAAAATGTTAGGAAAATATTCAAACAATTTTCTTAAATTTTAATGACTTGGATCCCCAAAAAAAAAAAATTCCTCTGTAAGCTTCAGATCTGAAAGGATTTTCGCATAAGATGAAGGAGGAGAGCCCCCTAGGCTCTCAGCCTCTCCACAAAATAAACTCGGCCTGCAAAAACGTTAAACCCCAACTGAAATTCCTTGGAAAAAAATTCAAAAGTTTGATGAGCAAGTTCTTTGGAGAAAAAAATGAATTTGAGGGAAAAAATACCCTCAAACCCTTGCAGCTCTGTGGAGGAGTATCAAAACCAAAAAACGACTTCACAAAAAAAAATTATCTTTCTTTAGAACCCTAGCCGCTTATGACGAGAAGGGTTTGGCTTCAATAGAACTCAATTTTTCCTTAGATATTTAATCAAAACAACCTGCAAAAAAAGAATTAAGAAATATAGATCGAAACCCTTGCTCTCCTTTAGATCTACAAGAAAACACAAGGAAAAACACAAGAAAATATATACAATGTAGAGAAAATCATATACAAATGTTTTTTTTTTAACACGGTCAGCTATTTGTTTTATATTGCAAAAAAGAAAAGGAGCGAGCTCCTTGTACATTCGGAAGGACGCTGGTTCAAGTGTGGTGCACAAAATAGGAGTGCAGTCCCAGCATCCGCACTTGCAGCCTTAGTTCTATAAAAATCAAAAACTAATATGGCATACTGCCTTACAAACTATCCTAGAAACAAACTATATTTGCACGGCATTATACGAAAGACAAGATCACCATAACTGATTTACTGATTCCTCTTGCTGAGGGCGGCGCTTCTTGTTGTTCCTAGTGGATGTTCCCCTTGCTGGCTTTGATTGAGGGTCTTGATGTACTCAACTATTTCTTCAAGATGTTTGCATTTGTCTTTTAGATCTTCTATTTCAGCTCTCTGTTTATCTATATCCCTTTGCATGTACACATTCGCTGACTTCATTTCTGCCCTGAGGTCCTTTAAATCTTGGTTAAATCTTCCAATCATGAATCTATTGGCCCTACAAGTTGGGCAACTATTGTTCTTTTCTGCTCTATCTAAAGGATTGCAGGTCATTGTATTGCTTTGAATTTCTGTAGAGGCTATGTCTTTTTTGATCCCTGTGATGGCCCTTTTTTGATATGTTCTACTTGTTCCTCTGTTCTTGCTGACAAAGTTCTGGTTGATGGAGTCCACTTGATGAAAAATTCCCAATACTCTGAGAGAAACAAGTGTGCGCTGATCTTGCTTTATGCTACAATAACAATCCAAGGAGTTGTCTTGAAGGGAGTAGATGGCCCGAAGATGTTGATTATGCGAGAGGTGAAGGATGATAAGAGTAATAGGCTCCTGGTAATCAGAAGACTAAGGACACTGGAGAGGTGAAACTGCTCTCAAAATGAGAGTAGTTCTTAAGAACCGAAACCTATGAGTTATACAGGGGGGGCAGTGCGTGAGTGAAGAGAGACTACTACAGGATTCTGAGTATTTGGATTATGAGCAAGAGGTATACCGAAGGTGCTATCAGCTGGGAGAAGCACTGGAGAGCAACTAAAATCAACAAAGTTATACCACTCTGAGGTGAATTGAGCCTGAGTATACGAATTGATGGGTCGGGAGGAAGAAGATGGCGAGTTGTTGAAAGCTTCAGGCTGGTAATGAGATCATCAGGAGGATTTGAGGCGGGGGGATACAAAGAAATCTGATCACTTGAGAGATACCTTGAATTTGAATAGGCTGGACTTTCTAGATAGCAAAAATGATTGTGCTCTTCGACCAATTTATTGACCTTAGAGTGGATGGTTAACCTGCTACTGTAGGTGATTGTCTTGTTGTAGATTACCTTTGCGCTTGTACAGCTGCCCGTTATAGAACACCTTGTACTTGTGTGACATTTTCGATCCTGGGGCTTGTGACTGATATGACTGTTACCGTCTTTGCTCAGAGCTAAAGGATGCCTGTAATCCTTATCATGCGTGCTATGAAGCTTGTTGGGGATTGAGTGGATTTTGTGCTATGAATCTTGCATATTACACTTGAGATCCACTGATACCATATCTTCTTTGTGTTCTGCTGACAATCTGAATCTTGGAATGAGAATTTGATCATCTCTATCTTTCCTTTTGTTATGCTTCTTTCCACTTTCTGCTTTCTCAGTCCTCTTCATAGTTGTGGAAATCATGGTATGTTTACGATATAGACTTCGTTGTTTTCCTTGACAATCCCAACTGATCTTTCAATTGCTTTATTGGCATAATTATCTGCTTCCTAGTTTTGATTTCTCAACACATGTTTGAAAGTTATTTTTCCCAGACTTGTTATATTTGATTTGATCCTCTGACAAATTTTATTAATAGCGATACTATTGAAGTCCTTTTCATTTACCATTGCTGCTATTTTAATTGCCAAATCTCCTATAATTATAGGATCTTTAATCGCAAGTTTTTTTAACAATATTGTGCCTAAGAGAAGGTTGTAAGCTTTCGCCTTGTTGTTTGTCATTTCTCCAAGACTCCATTCATAAGCAATAATTGTTTTCCCATTAAGTTCTGTAATTAGTCCACCTGCACTTGCTTTTCTTGGGTTATTCTTTGAATCCCCATTGAAAAAAAGATTGAATCTTTTTTTATTTTTTCATCCATTCTTCCAATTCTTTATCATCCAGCCTTGACTTCCAATTCTTGGCTGTGAAACTTTTTTCTTTTTTTGTTGTAGCTTCTATCTTTTTCTTAATATTGCTTTGTTGTACCAATCTTTCTCTTCTTGCTGTAGGTTGTTTTGATCCACATTTGACATTCCATTGGAGCTTATTATTTCTGATGCTAGGCTCCATGTTTTTGAAAGAATCTTGCCTATTCTTGGTTTTTGGTCTTTGAAAATACATTTGTTTTTGGCTAGCCAAATTTGCCAGCATAGAATTGAGGGGAGGCAATTCCAGATCCTGCTTATTGTGGCCTTGTTTCTTTTTTAGTACGGATAGCTCTTCTCCCAAGTTTTATAATGTGTTGACCGCTGATTTGAGAAATTTATATTTATTTCCAACGGGCTTGTTATTTGAGTCCAACATTCTCTGGCCACCCTACAATCCATGAAGAGATGTTGAATTGTTTCTTTCTCCATTTGACACATGACACACCGAGAAGGCCCTTGTATTCCTTTTTTTTTAATTTTCATAGGTTAGAATTTTCCCTTTAAGAAGGGTCCAAATGAAAGCTTTGATTTTAAGAAGGCATTCTGTTTTCCAGGTTGCCTTCCATAGACTCCAATCTTGTTGGTTTTGCTGTTCTTGGAGGACGTTATACCCTGATTTCACCATATATTCCCCTCCATTTGGGTCCCACACAAAGTCATCTTGATCCTCTCTGTTTATAGGAGCTGCCCCTGATAAGTGAGATTTTAGTTTCTCCCATTGACCTTTTAATATTTTTGGAATTGTTAGTGTTTTCCATTCAAGCTAGCTATCATGATCCCACTCAAAGATTGAATTTAAAGTATTTATCCTTCCCTCTTCCATCCAACACTGGAGTCCTCTTAGATCCCGCTGGAGATGTAGAGGGTCTCTTCCCATTATTCGATCCTCCCAAATTGCAACTGTTTTACCATTCCCTGGGTTTTTAGAAATTGGGTCTCTAATAAGGGGAATTATCTTCTTTACAAGTTTCCATATTTGTGTGCAAGGCCTAATTGGAATGGATTTAATTATCAATTTTGTTCTATGATGATTCAGATATTTCATGGATAGCACTTTTTCCCACCAGTGTTCCTTTCCACTTATCATTCTCCAAATTATTTTTATCCCTAAAGCAATATTCATTTGGCCTGGTAAGCGGATTGCTAGACTTCCTTCATCATAAGGAAGGGTGACTTGCTCCCAACGTACTAAGCTGAATTTTTTATTCTCTTGTTTTCCTCCTTGCCATAGAAAACTTCTTATTATTATTTCCATTTGCTTGTGCGCACTTGCCGGGGCTAGAATGATCACATATTGATAGATGGGAAGAGCTGAAAGGAATGCCTTGATCATGGTCACTATCCCTGCTAAATTAAGCCACATCACTCCCCAATTCTGAATTTTATCCTTCATTTTTTCCACTTGTTTGCTCCATAATTCCACTTTTACATTTTCTTTAGCTAGGGGCAGCCCAAGATATGTAAAGTGAGTCCATTTTGTTTGTATTGGAATTTCCAGAATTTGTGATATATGCTGCATATCTCTGGGAGAAGTGTTCCAGCTATATATTCTGCATTTAGTATTATTTAGCATTCCTCCAGAGGCTTGAAGAAAATCATTCAACACTTTTTTAAATCTTCTATCTACTATGCTTGATGCTCCCCCCATAAGACGGGTATCATCGGCAAATAGTGAATGATTTATATTTTTAACCCCTCTTGCTATCTGTATACCTATTATTTTTTTCCCTTCTCTGATTTTCCAGCGTTGCACTTAAAGTTTCTGCCATGATGATATAAAGGAATGGAGATAGAGGACAGCCTTGTCTTAGCCCTCTTGTGCTCTGAAAAAATTTACTGGGCCTTCCATTTATTAGAGGGGCTATCCATGGGGTTGATATACAAGTCTGAACAGTCTCTATTATATCTGTTAAGAAGCCAAAATTTTTGAGTACTGCTACTAAATAATTATGATTAACTCTATCAAAGGCATTTGCCATATCTAGCTTTACTATCATTCATTTTTCTCTCCTTTGAACGTTGTTGTGAATGGCTTCCTGGACAATGATCACATTGTCTGTGATTTGCCACTTGGGAACAAAACCGCCCTGATTTTCCGATATGATTTCCGGAAGAATTTTCTTGATTCGATTTGCAAGAATTTTGGTGATTATTTTATATGAAGAATTGCAAAAAGAGATTGGTCTGTATTTATTGAAAGTTATTGGATTGGACTCTTTGGGTATGAGTGCCAAATAGGAAGATTTTGTGTTTCCTCCAATTTTTTTTTTTGAAAAGCATTTTTAATCATTCTCATAAAATATTTTTTAATAATATCCCAGTGCTATCTGTAGAAAGCCATTGTAAAACCATCTCGTCCAGGAGCCTTGTCAGGGTGAAGACTCCAAACTGCTTCCTTGACTTCTTCCTTAGTGATCTCTTTATTTATTTCTGCGTTTCGTTGAGAAATTATTTTTTTATTCATGAGCTGCAAAAAAACTTCATTAACTGCTTGTTGATCGTTTGTTGTTAACAGCTCTTGAAAGTAATTGTGTGCTGCAGTTTTTAATTCTTCAACTCCCTTTATCTCTTGCCCATCTACTTGAATCTGTTCAATCTGATTTCTTGCCTGTCTTATTTTCATTGAGTTATGAAAAAAGGTTGTGTTTTTATCTCCTGATTTCAGCCAAAGACATTTGGACTTCATTCGACTTTCTTCTTCTTCTTTTCTATTTTGCTTGTAAATTTCCAAGAATTTTTTTTTTCTTGTAGATAATCTTGTTTGCTTTCTTCTTTGTTTTTTTTTTCTTTATGAATGTTGTCCATTTTTTTTGTAAATCTGTTTTCCTAGCTTTATCTCAAATATCATTTTCTCTTGCCCAAATTTTTAAGTGCAACCTTAAATTCTGTAGCTTTGTTTCCCAAATATAATGGGGAGACCCAGTTATACTTTTTGTCCAGCTCTCTTTGATTTGTTTTCCAAATTCTTCATTGCTGTCCCAACTTGAATTGTATCTGAAAGGGAGTGGGCCTTGATTTTCCAACTTACCCATGCTCAATACCACCGGCTTGTGATCTGAAGTTGTTGTGTGAACGATCTTGCTTTTCACAAAGGTGAAATCAGCTGTTATGTTTTCTTGTACTAAGATTCTATCCAACCTTTCCTTGATATTATTCTTGCCTATTCTTTTGTTACTCCATGTGTACTTCCCATTGCTTGGAGGAATGTTGATTAGTTTATGTTGTTCCATTATTTCTTCAAGGGCTTCTCTTGACGGGTCTGTATGATAGTTCCCTCCAAATTTTTCTTTGGTGTTCCTTATCAGGTTTAGATCTCCTCCAAGTATTAATTTCCCATTTTGTCTTTTTGCTAGTTCTTTTATCGAATTCCATCAGTGTTCTTTTTCTCTGTAGTGATTTGGAACATAAACATTGATGAAGCTATACAGTTCCTTTGTGTTGAGATCTCTCAAATCTATTCTAATCCAGTGTTTGCTGATTTTTTGTTTTATAAGTTCCCATTTTCTTTTTTCCCATATGGTGCATATTCCTCCTGATGCTCCTGTTGCCTCTAATACTGTTCCATCATAATTTTTTAATTTTTTAATCAATTTTTTATTTTCTTGATTGCTTGTTTTGGTCTCCTGGATCATGTAGATGTCTGGCTTTTCTTTGAATAAAATATTTCTAGCTGCATTGGCTTTGAAAGTGGTGCCAAGGCCGCGGCAATTCCAAGAGACCACTATCATTATTTACTATTGTGTTGGTGGGAAGCTCCCTTTCCTCTTTGCTGACTTTTTTCCTTATTTCCTGCATTTTCCCAAGGAAGGATTCCATTGGTTGTTGAGTTCGTAGTGTCATTTCTTTAGCCGCTACCTCGTCTCTTATTTCCTTGTTGGATTTTCTTCCCACTTTTTTTTTGTTGATCCAAGTTTGAGGGTTTTCTTTAGCTTGATTTCTAATTAATATGCGGTCCACTGAGGGAAGAGGTAGAGGAGAAATAGGAATAGAGGAAGAGGGAATGTATGCAAGGAAGTTGGGGTTGGATATTGGGGATCTAGGAGAGGATGGTTCAACAGAGTCTTCCAGGGGCCCAAAGGGATTCGTAGATGTGTGGAGTGGGGAGATAACCTTCAATGTGGGCTGAGAAGTAGTCTCATTTGGTTCTTGAAACTGAGAGGCAGTTGATATTGGCTGCTTATTGATGGGTTTTTTCCTTTTTACTTGTTCCCATGTGTTCTCTTGATCTTCTACATTTTCATTCTCTTTTTTTTTTAAGACATCTATTAGCAAAATGACCATACTCATGACATACCTTGCATTTGAATGGTATCTGCTCGTAATCCAGCTATTGTATATGCGTCCACTGATCTACCTTGATCTTTATTGCCTCTGAAAGGCCTTTCCCAAGGTCTACTTCCACACATATTCGAACACATGCATGCATGTTATCCTTTGGTTCGCATTTGTCTATATACTTTCCCACTGCATTCCCTATAGCTTTGACCGAATCATCTCCCCAGCAATGTAGCAGAAGGTGTGGTAGTCTGACCCAAACTGGGATTGCGCTTGGCACATCCATTTCTGGATCGAAATCTAGCATCCACCTATTTAGATATAAACCTTGGGAATCCATGAAGTAAGGACCGTTTCTGAAGATCAAATCTCTATCTTCCTTTGATTCGAAGAGGAAGGTATAGTATCCCCTTCCACAAAATCGTATTGCTATTTTCCCCTGAATGGTTGCATTCCAGTTTCTTTCAACCCATTTTTGTATTGATTTGGGTGATGGCCATAACCCCGTGAACTGCCCAACTAGTCGACGTTCTGCCAAAGAAAGCGCTGCTCTTCGAGGGAGAGCAGGTGGGAGAGAGATCTCTGGTATATCCTCAAGCTTCTTTACAAATTTGTTGATTGTTGGCCTATTCTTTGGAGCTCCATTCGCAGCAATCAAAGTCACAAATGCTTCTTCGTTTTCTTTAGATCCTTGGTGCCTAGATGAGAGGGGGTCGCCCTCCTCTGAGGGGTGCATGGTCAGGGAATACTTAGTAGCAAGAGGCTGCCAAGAGAGGCCTGCAAAAACAGGGAGGCGGCTAGGTCTGCGCAGCTCTCAGGCAGACTCGCGCGTGCTATATTTTTTTATATACAAATGTTATATCTATACAAAAGGGTTAGTAAAAAAATTTATTTACAAAATAAATTCACAAGTAATGATCTAGAGGGTATGAGGACACCTCTGCCCTTAGATCAGTTAATAAGCTCTTCAAATAGTAGATATTCAATATAGCACTTTAAAATGAAAGAGAGAGATTTGAAATTGAATGATCTTTGTAGAATAACAAGCAAGAAACTCCCTTCGAAGATGTCTTATGATAAGCCCTTATGAAGTCACACTATCGGTTCTTAGTTGCTATGTGTAAAGGATATGGATGATTCAAACAATAATTACTCCAAATATCCGAAATCTGATCACATAGGATGATTTCTAGACAATTGTGAAATATTTGTTAGATTTCATAAGGATTGGCTGACAAAGAGAGGAGGAGGTTTGATGGTTCAAGCAAGAATCCACCAGATCTACCCAATCAACAATGTTTCCTCATTCGAAATAGAGGAGCAAACAAGCTACTATAAATTCGGTAGGCTAATGAAATTAACAAGTTAAAACATTAGTAGAAATTTAGGCTCAAATAATCATAGTAACATTACCATAACAGGCTAAAGACATACACCACAACTTTGCCCCCAAAGACTTTTGCTTTTATTAATCAGCGAAAATATTATAGAGCTTCCAAAACCAATTACACCATCCAAAGATATTACAATAAGGAGCCTCAGGCTCAATTTATAGAAAAATGAGAGATTTGGATCCCCCTCAAAGTGGAAAATGGCTAGGTCCAACAAAGTGCACAGATTTGACTTGATCCCGGAGAATAACAACTAGTTAAAGATTGATCCATGCCAAAATTTAATCCTCACCCTTGATCTGGAAGAAAAAATTCGAATTTGTTAAAGAAGGCTTTGATCTTGGTCCAAAAAATATTTTTTTCAAATTTTTCTCCTTGAAAATTCCTCCTTCACTTAACCACCATGGTCCAACAATTTGATTTTCCTTAAAAAATCGAATATTTCCCTTTAATAGAGGGCCACAAAATATTTGTTCTTGAAATTCCGGTATTCAATTTAACCACTTGGACCAAAAAAATCTATTTTCCTTGAGAAATTATTTTTTTTGGCCACTTAGAGAGGATTTTATTTTCTCTCACTTTTAATTTTTTGGCTATTTTCTGGCTAATTATTTGTCATTTTTTGCTAGAAAATTAAAAATATGACTTTAAAGGGGTATAAACACATTTTTCCACCCTCAAAGTGTGTCTAGATAGAAAGTTTAGGTGATGAGGTCTAATTTTGATTAACCATACCACCTATAACTTCTATAGACAACACATTTTACATCATTTACATCAAATTTTACATGAAAATCCCGCTGGAAGGGGAATTTTGACATTTAAAAAATGACCTCTAGACATAACCAAATTCTGCAAGACTCAAGACATGATAATTTACATCAACTTTATACACTAGGACTCACCTAAGACATCACCATCGAGTTCCAACTCTAGCTTTGGGGCATGCTTGGGAGAAAAAATCCACTAATTATTTGATGTTTAGGAAAAACACAAATAATTAGTTGAGATTAAAAAACTCCCTATAGTGGAACTCTTTGCTGAAAATTCTTAAGCTTACCTAGGTGTGTTACATACTTTTATAAACATACTAGAATCATTTTTACATATTAATGGCACACAGGGCTGCAGAATTTGGGTTTACAATCTTGACAAAAATGTTGAAGAAAAATGATGATCTTTGGATGTCTAATTTCTCCAACATGATGGAATGCTTTGAAAAAAAAATTGCACTAATATAGTGTAGTTGACACAGTGCTCAACATTTGGCTCTAAATGGGGACACATTGCTTCATTGAAGGAATGTGAGAATCCATAATCTACATCCAAGCCACACACGAGTTTATATAGTAGCATCCATCCAAATATAAATCCATAAATCATCATATGAAACCAAGAGTAGAAGCTTTGTAAACAAAAATGTTAAGTTTAGGTATGTTCTATGCTAGAGCAATTTATTTAAATTTTCACAGTTAGCAATCACATCAGCATTACGATAAACTGCATATAGAACATAAATACAAAACGCAGAAGACAAGCCAAGACAAGAGGACACAAGATATGGCGCGAGCCAGGGACAAACCCCACAATGTGTGGGGAAACCCTTTGATCAAATCTTCTTTTATCTTCAAAGTTCAGCAGAGAAAGAGAGAGAGAGTACATTTACAACAGAAGTCAATACTTTGACTTATCTAGATCTAGCATAGATCATTTCGTATCATGATGAGATCAGTTGAAGACATTCTGCTTCAACTGATTCTCAAGGTGACTCCTTCACCTATCTCGTCCATTTGCTGCCCCTGATTGTGTTGCACCATCATGCTGTCTCATGATCTCTTCTATCATGCTGTCCATGCATCGTGTTGTTCATTGCTGCTACAGGTATGTCACCAATGTATCACTGCTGTACTACTGCATCACTGATATTTCCAGTACAGCTACCATCATTAATAACATTATTGCTGCACCATGACTGTCCCGTGAAATTAGTACGGAGGTAATCTCTGCATCTTCAACGAGATCATGATCTTACAAGAACTAGATCATGTCTTTGTCACAGATCATTCTTGAGACAGCTTCTTCCATTATGCTGGGAATGTAACTATCACTGTCATGATATTGCTGAAACCTTCATCACTGCTTCTCATTGTGCCCAGACTTCCAGTGCTGAGATTGAGGTTGATTCTGTGGCTACCTTACTTGACCGCAATTATGACTGCGGCTTCTTCCACTAAGTCACTGCGATGACAGCATGGAAAGTGTCTTTAGATGACAGCGTATCTCCATGCTAATATATGGCTGCGTATGAAGTGTTTCAGGACTGCGTTTGAATGACAGCGTATCTCCATGCTATGTGTATATATATAGCTGCATAAACCTTCACACCTTGGCAGCTACATGTCTCTTATTAACTGCGGCCAGATCTGCGTATGTCTCCATCTATTAACTGCGTAAGATCTCCCTGCTGTGCATACATATATTGCTGGGCATTTCAGCGTATATCTTCATTACCTGCGTATATATATATATATATATTTCCACTGCTTGCGTATATGAGCTTCTGTAGTCAACGTATAAGGCTTCTTGGACAGCGTATTAGGGCATCACGTGGCTGTAGTTTAGGGCTGCGTATAAGGCCTTCATTACTGCATTTTGGTTATGGTAAGATCTCCCTTCATCTGCATCTTAATGTCTCCTCTCTGACTTTAATTTAGGGCTTCACTTGTAGGCCAACGTTTAACCCTTGGTGTCTCTCTCCTACACCAAAAACCCAAGACGTGGAGAGGAGGAGATCACACCAAGAATGTGTGTTCAAATGACTTCAAATCCTCACCAATTTATACTAAAACGTAGATGATGAGTAGACACGTCTATTGGGCTTCTAGAGCCTACACAAGTTGCTGGTCGGCTTGATAATAATTCCATAAACAAAATAAATTCATATCTCCATAAATACTTATCGGAATCGGATGATCTTTGGATCAATACTACACCTCTCGACGAGAGGGATCCAATAAAAATATCAGCTGCCATAAATAAGCCGACCCACATGGAGTTTGGCCCT
>APFE030478738.1:100529-120801 GCA_000404065.3 Pinus taeda
AACATTCTGGTGACAAAATCCATTCCGGCTTTGGGGTAAGGTTGAAGGAAAACTTTGCCGATCATGGATCGGTGAGACAAAAAACCTTCCAAAATGTAGATCGTCATCAAAAAATTAGGTTTACCTAGGCAATTACATACATGACACGAATCTGCTGAGATTATTTACAATTTACACATGCAAAATGGGTTTATAATATAACATGATCAGGTTGATGATGATAGTCGAACGGCATGAATACATTGATCAAGTGCTATCCCTTCTGCGAAAAAAAGGGGGGTGCACTGCTATGGGTGGTTGACACGTAGTGGTCAACAGGTGCCATTTTGATATAATGGATATATTGATGAGCCTACTTTGATCATATGTTGTCTTCTCTCCATATTCTAAAGCTTTGTGTTTGGAAACATGAATGAAAATCTTTAAAATTATGTTTTTTATAATAAAATAAAATAAAATATTTAGTGTATATTTTACAACAACTGAGTCATTGAAATCAAACCAGTGGAGTCGATACCGAGTCAGAGTCGACCCTTGGCTGTTTCCGAGCCGGAGTCGTTAAAACATTGGGGCATATAAGTGCATTTGCCATTCATGGGCCAATTTAGAAATCAATACAATCTCATCAACATATAAAAGATGCTTTATCACAACCTCCCCCAACCGAACACCATCTCCACCTTGCAAGTTTAGCCACTCTTCCAATTTATCAATATATAGACCAAAAAGAGTAGGGGATAGAGGGCAACCTTGCTTGACTCCAATGTCACTTCTCAAGCTCTTTGAAATACCTATTGAGGTTCTAATTTTGACTTTCACTTCTTCATAAAGCCTATGGACAGTGGCTCTATAATGCACAGGAATTTCAAGTTCTTCCATTCTACGCCACAACTTATCCCTAGGGACTGTGTCAAATGCTTTTTTGAAGTCAACAAAGCAGCAAAATACTTCTTTGTCCTCCCAAATCTTTTCAACAATGTGTCTCAATGTGATACCATGATCCACTGTAGAATGTTTCAGTCTAAAACCCGCTTGTCCTTTTGCTCTCTTTTCTTTTACTTCTGACAACTTGCTAATTCTGTCTTCTACCATGCTGCTGAAAAGCTTTGCAAACAAAGGATTGATTATTGTTCTATAGTTGGATGGATTGTTCTATGTTACCTCTTCAAAAGATTCTCTCAGCAAATTTCTGTCATTTCTTGCCTGTGCTTTTTAAACTGTTTGGAGCTGACTTGGTGAGTAAACCCTACTTTTAATTGGAGCTGATTTCAAAGGGGATTTCATTTGTCTTTGTTATCTAGTCATTGGCTTGCATCTGCTTGCAGATTGAAGAGGTCATTTGCAATTATTATAGCTATTCACATTCGGATTCACGATCAGTCTCACCTTCATGTCTCAGTCTAACAGGTATCTTAGAACTTGTATTTGATGTATTTAAAAACTTTTTAATTTATGTATATAGAGGTGATTTTGCATATGTGCACCTTTACAAACAATATAAATTGGTAAACTTGCATATTTGGTCTCTAATTGTTCATATCTCCATTGTTTTGCGTAAGTTATAATTTGGTTGGTTAAATTTTAAATGTTTATGCATTTTAATTTTTTTTTCAAGCTGATGCCGAGTCAAAGGTTTGCCTAGCCCAACCTAATTCCAAATCGGACTATCGTGGTTGCTGGAACATTAATCGTTCCAAATGATTTCGTTGACTATTCAACTGTGTATACTTGGTTTTGTAAATAGTTGATGACATCTTGAAGCAATCTGGATTTTGGGTTTTGGTTAATTATTTAACCTCTTGAAGTTGGTTATTATATCAGAGGTTTTGAAAAAAAATGATATTAATTTTTAACATTGACTCTATTTCCATGGAACTAGCATTGTTGGGGACCCATAGGAAAGGATATGCTAGGCTGAGACTTGGCTTCATTTATCAGCTGATGTGATTTTCTCTCTATTTCACTGCTCTCCATTATCACAACCTTCCCTTTTCGCTTGCCAAACAATGCAAAGAGCAATGTGTTTTGTACTGTTGGCAAGTTTCATGGGTACTTTGCTTGAAATTGAAGCACTAGTTGACGAAGATTTAAACTGCTAGTGTCTTTGTTTTTTTGGCTACATATAATGCTGTGGTAGGCATCATAATTTGTTTGGTGGTTATTCTGTTAAGGTCAGGTAAGGATGAGGCTGCGGCAGTCAAATGGAGTTGAATTGTCTATAAAGGGTTCAATGGAAAAAGCGACATTGCAATTTCTATCCACCTGAGTTTGTTGTTCTTGATTTTCATGTAGAGCAGTTTGTAAGGCTTGGGACGAAGTTTTATGGGCAGATTGAGAGCTGTCAGGAGTCGAGATTCTAAATATTTTGTGAACCATTATTTATGCTAGACTCAACTGATCTGTTTTTGATTTTGCAATTTTCTGTAAAAAAGTCTCTTATGTGCAGAGGCATAAACTTTGGTCATTGACATTAGATATATAGTAGGGGTACTCGGATTAAAAGCCACTATGGTTCAATGACTTTCATCACCTTTTTGTTTCACCAATAATATTGAATGAATGAATTTTAATTACGTCCATGAGACCTCACGGTTCCAGGGATCAACAAATAACAACATAAATCCCTATTCAGATTATTCTCCATGCAGGCTCTCCTGTTATGAATCTTCAGCAAGAAACTTACAGTTTGTGAAGTCTTGCCTCAAAAATTTCACTAAAACTGTTCACCTTTAGGTTGTTATCAAACGGATGATGAATATCTTCATACACTGCACATTCTTTGATAAAATGCCATTCTGTTTCTACCACCCCTCCGGAGCTAAAAGTGCAAGTTCTTTCTTCCCAATCTTCTTAGGGGACTGGCCATTTGCCAGTTTCACATCTCAGATGATGGGAGCCAGTCCTAAGTTGCTCAATTAAAACTTTAGCTTTTTTTTTTCATTGAAGATCTCAAATACTCTTTATCATCATGATTCCACCCGGGGTTAAAATATTTTACATAATATACCTTTTTCCTGCTTAACTATTTTGTCCACATGGCAGTATTAATTTTTCTAACACCCATTTTTTTGGAAGCATAGTTTGCTTTTTACTCGACACATTCTTTATTTCAATGCAATAATTGCAATTTTTTCTCCAACCTTTACCTTGTGTAACTTGAATGATCTCAACGTTTCTTTCTTGATTTACTTTGTATTTCCCTATGTTGTACGTCGACCCGTCCCCACCAAAATTTATGGTGTTTCCTATGTCCCGACGATCCAAGTACTTCGAAACTTGTTTGAAACTTCCCCAACTGGTCAAGGACTCCATCGGGTACTTGGGGACTTCCAGGCCATCCCCGGGCCATCCCTCGAAAAATTAGGGACTTTACAGGGTATTTTAGGACGTCCCCCGATATCAAGAACATTAAACTTTGAAACAATTTAAATTAAAATAACAAATTTCAAAACCTAAGTTCTAAACTTTAAAGTCAAAAAATTAAAAAACAAATTTTGAAACCTAAACCTATTGACTAAACTAAACCTATCGCATACACACTAAACTAAACCTCTTACATACTACACACTGCACTACACAACAATGGTGAAGGTAAACATTGTTACAGAGACATGGCAACGAAGGTAAACACAGGTTGAAAGTAAACATTGAGCTCAAGCGAAGGTTTCAAGGAAACAGAGGTTGTGAGGGTTGCAGGTAAGAGTCGAGCGAAGTTTGAGACGACAGGTGAAGGTAAACATTGAACAAAGAACTCCATTCATAGCGGAAAAGGTAATCAGAGCCGAGAGACGTCGAGTGAATGTTATACGTGCGGTAAGAGTCGAGCAATGGGGCAAGGTCTGAGACTCTTAATTTGGGATCTATAATTAGCTTTTAATGACTTATTCATATTTGCAGTTTATAGTCACTATGCTCAATGAATTAATTTGCCTTCAATTTGAACTTGTCTCTTTCTCCATGTTTGTGACAAACTTTTTCTTAGCATGAATCTTTGAAATTTCCTCATGCCACAATCACCGTGACTTTAATTCCATGTTAAATATATGCAAGAGATAAGCAGGAGAGACTAGATAATATATCAATGTGTTACTAAATTACTAGTGGTGTTGTCTATATACATAGCAAGTTCCATTATTTATTTTAGGAACCAATCAACTAATTCACTGGATACATTAACATAAACATCATTTATTATATATAATTTATTTCACTTTATGACGTTATTACTTTTGTACATAACATTTGTTACTCTTGAAGTAAACATTACAATGGCTAACTCATTTTTAACGTGGTAATATTTTTTGTGCTCTATAAATAATAATGTTTCTGAATGATTATCATATACATTACACTGATGGCAGGTCCTGCAAGGTTCTTAATTTCTAGACTCTTAATTTGGGATTTATAATTAATTTTAATGACTTTTTCATGTTTATAGTTTTATTAAATTTTACTTTTAGACTTTAAAGTTTAATTGCTACCTAAATTTTGTAATGATTCATCATACATCATAGAATGATTATGTAGATAGTAGTAGATTGTAGGTTGTAGTAGAGTTCTTGACAATGGGAATGATGATGAAATTTGTTTTTGTGATGCACAATGATGATTAGATAGTATTGGACTTCAGTATTGTATTTTGTTATTTGAATTTCAAAATTAGTAATAGTTCCAATTTTTATATTTTAATTTATCATTCATGTTTATGTTGGATTACAAAATTTAATTTAATTTTTTATTTTTTAATAGATATAAAAATTAGTTGTCACACTTGCCGTCCCTCGATAATTTGGGGTGCGCTCTAACCATCTCGAAAACTCGCCCCCATACCCCTTGCTCCCTCGTCCCCACAACCAATGCAACATAGGCATTCCTCTAAGTTGTTAACTAGTATTTTTATTTTTGCGTGTTTTTAGTCCATTTGTATCATGTAGTTCATCAAATTGCAACAAAGGTTTAAAGATTATCTCGAGGTTTTATTATAACAAATATTTTATTGTACTTTAAAAAGATTAAATATATGAATGATGTGCCTTGTCCAATTAAATAGTCTCTTTAACGTGGGAAATTTGTATTCGTGAAGTTCAACATACTTTATATGACATTACTATCTTTCTAAATCTTTGAGTTGCTCAAGATCAACATTAAGTAGTTTTAATGATTTTGTAAAAGAAATGTTTTAAGCAATGTAAGCATGTGACAGTGAATCTGAGTGATCTACTCAAGGGATGTTTTCGTGCATCACATAAAGAAGTGAATCTAAGCGATCTACTTGAGAGAAGTTTTCGCATATCACATAAAGAAGCTTGGGAAGAATGAGTGTATACTTTTTCCACTTCTATGGCAGTGGAATCGGAAAAACATTTCATTTTGGAATGTGATGCTTTCAGATACATCAGGGACAGGTATGCCAGTTGTTAGCCTTAATTCCTTGGCATTGTCTTTTCAGTGAAGGTGAGGGGACTGTTAGAAGGTTGGGTAAGCTCATCATCAATTTGAGTAAGAAAATGATTGAATTGCAAAAGGAAAAAAAACTGGGAGGTTGGTAGTCCCATAGACTATTTTTAGTATCGTGGACGTTAAAATATCATTCATTCATAATGACTAGGACACATGACTAGATGTGTAAGTGGCAGTTGGTCACCACTTTTGACACTACTACTTGTCTTCATCATTCCACACGAAACCATTACCAATATGTTTCATCATTCCACACAAAACCATTACCAATATCACATTATAGCTTTCATATTTCTATGTCGCTCATTCCTCATGCTTGTATTTGAGTTCCCTCACCACAACTTCATGCTTATGTCGAAACACCCCGCCATAACTTACCATGAATATTCAATGTTTAGTTCCTATATTTTGTTGACTCATTGCACAATAGTCTTGATCTTCAAGATCGTATGCCTTGTCAAACCATGCACGCTAGCCCTCCCTAGTGATATGACTCAAACATGTATTGCTTTATCATCAAACCTCCTATCTTAGTATCATTAATTGTAATATGCCTCATCACATATAGTTTCATAACGTAGATCAATATGAACATAATGACACCTCAAAAACATGCATAAGTAGTAGAAATAATGTGGGATAAGATCATGTGGTTGTCATGCCACATCAATAGTAGTAGATCATGGTAAGACATCATCTCCAAGGGAGAAACTCTCTTGTCGCCATCTCACACAACTATTGGATGTTACCAATCGTTGGATTGTTGATCGATGGTTTGGATAATAGAATGACCAATTATAAATCTCTCACAAATGATCACAAATGGTTGGATTGTTGATCAATCGTTTGGATAATAGAATGACCCATTATAAATCTCTCACAAGTTCTACTTGCTTTGACAACTTTTGTTATAATACAATTTGTGAATAGTGACAGGTAAGATACCTTATGCACCTTGCTTGCATTGAATTGCCCCTCTTAAATCAACTTTCCCTTAACCATCACTAGTTAGATTCTCATATATTTAGTGAGACATATAATACATTAGATTAGAGAAATGGTCAGATAGAAATGGAAAGATTCTAACATGAATTGCATGAACGGTTCGAAATGATTATTGCTACATTAAGCTTTACTCTATGTCACTATTGATTTACTAGTTAACATATTCGTTCTTTTCTCCATGATGGTTAGATTAGCTTTTTAGCTCACTCAAGGGAGACAATTAGCACTTTGTGCACTTGTGTCTCTACTTGTAGGGGTTAATTTTGTCTTGATGATGGTGCCAACTTTGGCATCCATAACAGAAACTCTAGGACAAACACATTATTACACTATGAATAGACGATTTTGAGTACATTGAAAACTAGGCATTTGTTTCACCAATCTTACTGTATAGACAAATAATTTTGTCTTGATGATGATTCCAACTTTGGCATCCATATCACATATTCTAGCACAAACACATTATTATGATACGAATAGAGAATTTTTAGTATATTGGAAACCAAGCATTTGGTTCACCAATTTTGCTCTATAGACTCTAATGGCTTTGCTCAAGCCCTAGTACTTCTTGATCTTTAGAGTATATGAAGATATTTGTTAACTAATCATTCAAGTCATTTGAACATAAAATGTAGGATCATGTAGTTTAACACTTCCACATCACCCCATTGTAGGAATTTACAGGGTAAGTTCCTGAGATAGAACACCAAAGGACATCGCTCACAAACAGATCACAGATCAATACACGAGCATTCTTGATGTGGTTAAAACCCTCAAAGAGGGAAACAGTCCACGGCTTGAGCCAACGCGACCACTTTAGGAAATTTATTAATAAAAGAAATAAAATTTACATAAGCTTCTCTCATGAACGGTTACCCTACAAATGACTCTCTATGTTCTTTAAATAGAGATCATGGACCAATCGAGTGTTAAGCCACAGATCAAGTGTCAGTAATACTAAGGAAAGAATGAACCATCGGATCACTTCATGTCTAGAACATATCGTGACCATCGGATTGTAAGTTACGAAAGTACATAGTAAAGAAATGTGCTTTACTTAATTCTACACTAGACCAAGTTATACTTAACTATTTCCTGTGTTGGAATATCCTAACACCTATTGATGGCAATATCTATCGTCTCTTTGATACTTCTTTTAGTTAGTCATTCATGCCATTGAACATAAAATGTAGGATCTAGGAGATTAATACATCCACATCACCCCATTAAGGAAATATATTGCGATATATATTGATTTGCCTACTGTTTATTTGGCATATTTGTACACTCAAAATACATTGGCACACTTCCCGAATTCCATCCTATTCTTGCTTACAAAAAAAAAAAAAATTCTTTAGAACTAAATTCACCTTCATTATTTATTTGAAGCATCTCAACACTACCATTTTTTTATTTGTTTTCATAACTTCCTTAAAGAGTGTGTTCTCAAGGAAATCATCATTCTTCTTTTTTTCTAGGAATAAATCCACACTTTTGTAGAAAAATCATCAACAAGCAATAAGAGATATCTTGTGCAAGTGGTTAAAGTTGTTTTCATAAGATCACATATACCACCATGGAGGACACTTGAAACACTTTGGCTCTTCATTTATTCCTTCATCAAAGGGAAATATATGTTGTTTTCTAGCTAGTTATGCTTCATGAAATTCTTTCTTCTCCTAGATATCTAGCATTAGAACCACCATTCTATTTTTTGTTTGCAAGGAAGGGTATTGAAAATTTGAATATCTATATCTTGCCTGTGATATCATAACTTCTTGATGTTGCTATTTTTTTCATTGGTCACCAAGGCATGTGACACTACTTTATCATCCACAAGCCTATACAAGTCTTGCCCCTATGTCTCTAATGTAGTCTTCCTATTTTTTGTTTCATTGATTAGGAAACATGAAAGATCACATATGCAAATGGATAATTCTTTGTAACTTCTCTAATAGATGAAAATGTATTTTATTCTAAACAAAAATGTGATGTACATAAACCTAATGAACAAGTCACTCCATTTCAATCACATGGTTTGGAACTCCAAAATGAAAGAACTAATTTGGTGTCCTATGTTTCATCTCCTATGAAACCAAAGCACAAAATTCTTATTTGTGTTTTTAAACATTGGGCTTCTTTTCTACCAAAACATTGTTGTGTTGTTGAACTCACAATTTATTGTAGTATCACAAATTCTGATAACAGTTAACATTCTTAGTTAATTTACATGAACTACAATGCTTCTTGTTAGTACCATTTTTTGTTTTTCCACGATACTGGAGTCTAGGATAGAATCTTAAATCAATGATACTACCAATCAAAGTATCACAACAAGGCTACTTTGAACAACAGAACAATATACAACAATAAATCTACTTGTGCATAAAATATACACAACATTTTACAAATTTATACAACAACCCAACTTCATTATATTAATCATATTGATAATACAACAGTCTACGGTTCCTGTACTAGGGAGAATGGCCCTCATAAATCCACTAGTACAAGAATACAAGATGCAAGATACACTGACGATCTTACTGTTGTAGTGCACAATCGTAGTTGCTTTGTCGTATCCTATACACTCTGGGTCCTTCACTTTCGTTCTGCAACACTTGCCTTTATCAATGCACCAACTCCCTTAGGCCATTGAACTCTGCTATCCAGTCTGCTCTCTAGTTGATCATAAGTCCATCTACAACCAAAACATAGGGTCTTAATGCTCACTAGTTTCTCCTTCATCCTTGTAGGTCACACCACTTTGAGACTTCTTTCCCACTGTTGCTCCTCAGCCACTGAGGGACTTCTTCCCACTATAGTATTCTTGCATTGCTCCAATGAAGACTAACATAGGGAAGGAGGCTTGCCACCTATCACTATTAAACGTCTCTTCTCCAACAATGAAGACAAGCTAGAAAAGCAACTGCTCCTGGCTAGCCAAACCTTGAGCTCCACTTCTTTGCCTCTTTTACTAGCCACATAAGTCCATCAAGGTGTTACTCTAAGCTACACTTGGTCTACTCTCACATTGCCCTCCACCAGACCACAAGTGTCCAATACGAAGTGTTCTCCTAGGACCTCTCATCCACTAGCATTTACTCAACACAAACACATCAAACAGTACATACCTTTTACTCATGGGCTGTTGTAGATTGTTGTAGGTCTAGTCCATTGGTTAGGGATGTTGTCACACTATAGTCTCTGCTTTTCACCTCCCAAATCTCCTTCTTGACTATGGCCTCCTTAATCCTATCTTCGGCTTCTCTTGCTGTTGCGTCTGGCTAATTACCAACCCTAAATAAGCCTCATGACCCCTTGGAATAAGACTTGCAACCTACTTTTTCTAACAGTTAGGGCTGCAACCTAATCCAAAGAGAAAGAGTTATCCAAAACACACATAAACAGGTCCAATCCTTCCTCAAGGAATGTGGTTACATCATATCCTACCTCGAACATCTCTTCTAAGGAAGACAAGGCTTGCGACCTCCCTCTATCAACAAACCAGAGTTGTGCCTTGCTCTAGAGTAGGAGAACCACCATCAAACACTCCACAAACCTACCCAAATTATCCTCCAACCATGCGACCTTGTTGCTAGATCTCCGCGACTTACTCAACAGTCACAAAAGAACAAAAACCAAGCTACTTCATTCGTGAGGTATGCTGTTGATCTGCGACCTCCTTTCATGATGTTTTTCTAAGAGAGATGCACTTGGATGATGTTGAAATTCCTCCAACAAAACTTTAATTTATATCTTTCTCAAGGGATTCATCAAACTTCCCTTGTGGGCTTGTCAACCTATCATGAAGGCTTATAATAACCCTAGTTGACCTAAACAATACATGTGCAAACCCAACAACCACATAGAAAAATTAATATCTCATTATAGAGACCTATGATTTGAGTGATTTTCATTGCCCTTTTCTCCTCTAAGGTTCCTCCACCTCCATGTGTCAAATCACTCAAAGTCCTCATGGTTGCACACCCACAAGCTTGGGTGCAAGGCCCACATGTTTGGGTTCTAAGCCCACAAAGCCTTTTGTGGTGCTCCAACCTCCAAACCTCAAACCTTAAGGCTTGGAGTACCTCCCAAGCTACCAAATCTCAAGACTCCCTCTTAGTAAGGGAGGTACGTCCAAGACTAAGAAGTAACTCGCCATCATCATTGTCATTATTCGCAACTCTCGCCCAACTCTTGACGCCCATAATTGCAACAAGCCCTATAACATGGATTACGCGTCTCTCGGAAGTGTTACTTTCATTGGAAGCCTCCTGCTTCTTCTCCCGAATTGTTTCCCAACCTCTCCATGATTCCTTCTTAGCAGTTGTAGAAGCACCCTTTCTCCCCACTGACCACACGCTCTTCTTGGATTGCACAGTCTCCCTCTAACCCTGCAGACTTCCTCTAGAAGTTGATTCCCTTTGAACCTCTAGAACTTGGACCTTGTTCTTTGGAACCTGTACTTGCTCCTCTGAAACTGGCACCTACTTTTATAGAACCTATACCTGGTTTTCCTTCTTCTTCCCATGATCTATAGGCTTGCCCGTCAACCTATATAAACCATGCTCTCTAAATCCAAGCATAACTTCCGTGGAGCTAGAGCCTCGAGGTCTGAGTCTCGCCTTCCCATCCTAAAACAACACCTTAAACCCCTTATGCTCAATTGTTGAGACAAACATCACATTGTATTTAAGTCCTGGTATAAACAGTACATCTTGAACTCCCATCACCTTACTTGACTCCATATTGAGTGATACAACTCCCAATCCTCTAACCTCCTAACTCTTGTCACCCAACACCACGTGCAACTTCGAGTCCCACTTAGCTAGAGTCTCAAACACGTCTTGTGACTCTGTCATATGCTTTGACACTCCATTGTCCATGTACCATGCAGCCTCATCTATGGTACCCTGCGAGAAATGAGAGATCAAAACAAAGTCCTCCTCCAATTTCTTGGGGAGATCATATATCTCGGTAGAAGTGGCGACACCTATGACCTACTTCCCATTCTTCTTGTTGTCTCCCTTCTTCATTAGACATCTTGTCGAAAAATGACCCATCTCGCCACAATTGAAATACTTGATCTTACTCATGTCCTTCTGCTTTCCCTTCATTCTTGCTAGAAGCACCACATCATCATCTGAAGCCTTCTTGTTCAGATGAAGATCCTCGTCTCGTAACTCTTCTTGAATGAAGTCATCCCACAACCTATTCCAGTCTGGCAGCTTGTCTCTGGCAACGATCCCCTTGATGAATGACTTCTGCTCTAGATTAAACCCCTTCAAGGAAATCCTCACCAGCGCAAAATATGCAATAGTCACACCGACGATGGCAAGCTCATCTCGAACTTGAGACAACCTCGTCAGATACGAAGTCACCTCTTAACCATGTGTCATCTTGGTGGCCTTCAACTTACCCTCCAATACCAATTCCCGATTCTCGTTCCGATTCTGTAAAAAAATTTGAAGAGCCTCCCATGTCTCATGGCCAGTGTTCTTCCCGGACATGTGAGGTATTACGGAATCCTTCACCTCATCTAGGATGATCAACTTTACCTTCATATCCAACTCCTTATACATTTCCATCTCCTTAGGGTCTATTGGCTTCTAGATTGCTTTCTCGACGAACTCCTAGATCCTATTAACCATCAAAACAAACTTGATTCTTTCCTTCCAAGGACTCTAGTTGGACAAACCTTCCAACTTATCCTCATATCAGAGACCAACCTGCCACTCGACATTGTGTGAACTCCTCAACAACAATGTGACCAACTCCCTCTTAAGTTGTACTTCCTTGTGCACACTCTAATTGAATGGCCTTTCAAAATACCTCTAACACCATGTTGTTTTTCCACGATACTGGAGTCTAGGATATAATCTTAAATCATTGATGCTACCAATCCAAGTATGACAACAAGACTACATTGCATAATGGAACAATATAAAGTAGTGAATCTACTAGTGCACGAAATATACACAAATGTTAACAAATTTATACAACAACCCAACTTTGTTATATTAATCAAACTAATAATACAACAATCTACGACTCTTATACCAGGGATAATGGCCCTCATACATCCATTAGTACAAGAATACAAGATACACTAATTGTCTAGATGATGTGGTGAACAATCACAATTGCTTCGTCGTATCATGTACACTATGGGTCCTCGGCTTCCATTTTGTAGCACTTGCCTTTATCAATGCTCCAAATCCTTTAGGCCATTGAGTTTTTCTATCCAATCTGCCCTCTAGCTGATCGTATGTCCATCTACAACCAACACAGAGGGTCTTCACGTTCACTAGTTTCTCCTTTGTCTTTCAAGGCCACAACACTTTGATACTTCTTGGCCATCGCTGCTCCTCAACTACTCAGGGACGCCTTCCCACTATAGTATTCTTGTGTTGCTCCATTGAAGATTAGCATAGGGAAGGAGGGCTACCACCTATCACTGTCAAACGTCTCTTTTCCAACAATGAAAACAAGCTAGAACAACAACTGCTCTTGGTTGGCCAAACCTTAAGCTCCATTTGTCTGCCTCTTCTAGTAACCACCTTTGTCCATCAAGGTGTTACTCTATGCTACACTTGGTCCACTCTCATGTTTCCCTCCACCAGACCACACGTGTCTAGTACCAAGTCCTCTCCCAGGACCTCTCATCCACTAACACCTACTGAACAAAAACACACCAAACAATACATACATTTTACTCCCTATGGGCTGTTGTAGATTGTTTTAGGTTTGTTCCACTAGTTACGGTTGTTTTCACATTGCAATAATCACTACTTTTCACCTTCCAAACCTCCTTCTCAGTTGCAGACTCCCTTCTCCTATCTCTACCTACACATGTTGCTCTAGGCTAATTACTAGCCCCAAATAAGCCTCATGATCCCTTGTAATAAGACTTGTGGCCTACCTATTCTAACAGTCAAGCTTGCGTCCTAATTCCCAATAGAAAGGGTTATCCAAAACACACATAAACAGGTCCAGTGCTTCCTCAAGGGATGTGGTTGCCACCTATTCTATCTCAGACCCCTGTTCCAAGGAAGATAAGGCCTACGACCTCTCTATATCAACAAACTAGAGTTGCGACATGCTCTAAGGTAGGAGAATGACCATCAAACACTCCATAAACTTGTCTAAATTATCCTCCAAACATGGAGCCTTAGTACTAGATCTTTGTGGCTTCCTCAACAGCCATAAAAGAATAAAACCCATGCTCCTTCCTTCGTGAGGTCTGCTCCTGGTTCGCGTCCTCCTTTGGTGATGTGTTTCTAAGGGAGATGCACTTGGATGATGTTGAATTGCCTCCAACATCACTCTAATTATATTATTCTCAAGGGCTTCATCGAATTACCCTCATGGGCTTGCCAACTTGTCATGAGGCTTATAATAACCCTAGCTGACTTGAACAATACATGTACAAACCCAACAACCACATAGAAAAATTAATATCTCATTATAGAGACCTCTGATTTGAGTGATTTTCGTCGCCCCTTCTCCTTTGAAGGTCCTCTAACACTTCCATGTGTCAAATCACTCAAAGTCCCTTAAAGGAAATTTCAGCCTAAAAGTGGCCTCCTAAGAAAAAATAATAAAATAATAGTTAAAATAATAAAATAATATCTATGAAATGGGAGGGAAAAAAAGAAACTATTTTTTTGAAGTGTATTTTTCGCTTATTTCCATATAGGTTTGCTCAAATTTCAAGTGTAGACATTCATTGGAAGCGGAATTTAATTCCACAGCCAATGAGTACCCATTATGCATACTTTTGAGAAAACCCACATTGATAAAAATTTAAGATACATTAAAAATGTGATCAACACACTTTTTTAATGTATTTTCAATTTTTATCAATGTGGATCTTCTCAAAAGTATGCATAATGGGTACTCATTGGATGTGGAATTTAATTATGCATCTATCGAGTGTCTATACTTGAAATTTGAGAAAACTTATAAATAGATCAACCAAAAATACAATTAAAAAAGTAGTTTTTATTCTTTTCCCTCCAAAAAATTTACTTGTACCTGTTTTTAAATTCAAAGGATTTTGATTGGTTTACACATTATGACATGGAAATTAAATGAAAATTTAATGGGCATTTTTAGGCTCAATTTCCTCTAATGTCATGGTTTCACACCCACAAGCTTGGGTGCAAAGGCCACATGTTTGGGTTCTAAGCCCACAAAGCCATTTATGGCTCTTCAACCTCCAAACCCCGAACCCTAAGGCTTGGAGTACCTCCCAAGCTACCAATTATCATCACCATTGTTCTTTGGCACCCTTGCTATTTTCTATAAATCCTATCTCAAATTCTATATTACTACATTTTAATTTGTTTTTTTTTTTCATTTATTCTTATTCAATTGACTAGACAACCTGTCATAGAGATGTCAATTGATTTGGATGTGACATTCAAGGTTTCAACAAAATTCTCCAAATAGGAAGACATTTCTTCAAGCTAATTACAACAAAATCATCTTCTTCTTTTCTATTGCAAGCAATTATCCTAAATATATTTCAATTTCAGTTAGTGCTTTGCAATTGAATCACCCTTCATTTTCATAAAACAAAAAATAAAAATAAAAATTGAAGTACCAAACCCTTGTACTTTTATCAAGTATCATGCATCTCTCATATTATCAACCAAATTATTAATGCATTTTATGTAACTTGTAGTTGTGGGAGCATGTTTTCCATCACAATAAACTTTATTAGTAGCATGACTTGCCTACCCTCAAAATCAAGCTCTTTATATTGATCTTCATCATCATGATGCCTCTTTTCCTTGTAAATGACTATCACAGAGTATCACCAAAGTTGGATGATGTAATCATGCATTTACTAAAGACATTGAACTTGTGATGTTTGAACTTTAGACTATGAAGTTCAATAGTATATTAGAAAATCTTGCTGTTTATTTCAAAATAAAAGCTCCTAGTTTTACTTGTCACTAAGACAAATTAAAACACCTAAAAACAAGTTAGGATTAGCTCTAAAAATCTTATTATGGTTTAACGCCATTGAAAATTGTAGTATCAAGCCAACAACAACCTCCCCTATTTCATGATTATGTTCTATATTTTTTTTTCATCACTCAAAGCGCATCATAAATAACAAAAATTATCTGAAACAAATAACAAAAATTATATGAAACTTATTAGAGTTTTATGGTTGTAAATTAGAAATAAAATTTACAAACCAACTCAAGGATCATGGTTGTAACAAAAATTGCATATACTAACTATTGTTGTACACAGTAGCTTTATAATTCAGGCAAGCACCTGTTACCTTGGAATTCATAGATTAGTTGGCATGCTTGTTTGCAATTTGTACTCCAAGAATTGCACCCAATTTCATTTCAAATTCTACTAGTTTGTTTATAATATATATATATATAATATATATATATATATCTATATATATATTATATATATTTCACGTGTGGTTCACGGATACCCATGGTCATTGGGTAGTCACTATGTCCACGGTACAACACTAGGATAGATCGACCCCGAAGGGGATCACACCCCTTGGCCTATTTATTGACCTGACCCCAAGAGCTTTCAAGAATTGACCCTGTGACCTCTTGATTGGCGAGGCACTAATTTGACCAATTGAGCTAACTCTTGGGGCTAACTCGAGTGAGTTTAACAATTAAGAACAAGTGTTTCTTCGTAAAAGGTCAAGCTCAAATTTAAAGAGGGGATAGAGTACGTACACATCTATAGGCTTTAGCAATTAAACTGTTGCGCAAAGTTTGATCCTTTGTAACACAATCAATGGGCTCTTATATACCAATTTGGTGTTTTTTTGTTGTGACCTTAAACTTAGATTATTACAACATAGTTGTAACCACAATATTCCAAATATGTCAAAGAGTAGAGAAATTCTATGCTATATACATTAATAGCCTAGCCTCATTATGTCCATAGGGAAAATTATTCAATATTCTACGTTGTATATGTTTTACAAAATAACCTAATATTTGTTTAGTAACCTTACAAAACATGAAAGCTAACAAAAGGTGTGTCTACTAAACACACCTTTCCATGCTACATTATTCGGTTCCATCGTTGGCTTTTCAATTTCCATTATGATGCAAGGGAATTGGCTCTCAAAGATCAAGCTCGAAGTATCTAGTCAAACCTAAAGGTCTAGATGTCAGCCCAAGAAGGGGCCATTGTAAAATATCATGTAAAACATTGTTTATTTCTTAGCAAGCGTAGATAGGGAATCTATTTAGTTGTTAGGTGTTAGTTAATGATATCCCCGAAGAAATAGGATGAATCAAAAGAGTAGTTTTTGTTTGTAGTTAGTAGTTGAATGAGTCATAAGTTAGAAATAAGGGTAGTTTTATTAAAATAGAAGGTGTTGCATTAGTCTAGGAACTAATTACTCGTTTGTAGGAGTTGGTTGCAAGAGCTAGATAGGCTAAGATTGGCAGTAGAAAAAGAAGGAGGAGATCAACGAGAGAGAGGTCCAAAGGGGACAGTTGATTTTGAGTTTTTGAAGGAGAGAGGAGGAACATTTTTGGGTGCTAGAAATTTTGGTGCGAGGTTGAAGTTAATTGAACAACATTTCTTAGACCAGTGGTTTTTGTAGCAGCAAATTGAATTTGTAAGTGTGTGTGAGACAGTTATTTGCTTATGTGTTGGTGAGGTTTATGAACCATAATATTAATATCAGGAGATTGAAATTGATTTGGTCTTTATATTGCTGTGTTGAATGAGGAATTCTTACATTGTATTTTTTCTATTATTTACATTTAAATGAGAACCTAGAGAATCATATTTCAGTTAATATTTTAATCTAGTACTTTTGCATGCAAGATTGTGTGTTGGAAAGAGTTATTTTATATTTCATATTCGAGAATACAGAGCACTTTGTATCTAGCAAACAAAAGAAAGGAAATTCGTAAAAGAAAATTGTCACCAATTTTGTGGGTCGATTTTTTATCAAAGGAAGACGAATTTTGAATTCTAGGATCTGGGTTTTGTTCAGAGCAGGGTCTATTTGGTAACACACTAGAAATTCCCCAAAAAGATCCTTCGTTTGGGAGTTACGAAGGGATCTTTAAATTGTGTTTTTATAGAGTACATGATTGAAAAAAAAACAATGTGTTCTTCCTGTAATAGCACCGTAGTTTGTCGTGAGAGTCTGTAACAAAATTGTAGCTTGTTATGAGAGCTTGTAACAACACTATAGTTGGTTGTGAGACTCTGTAACAACATTGTAGTTTGCTGAGAGGGTCTGTAACAACATTGTAGTTTGTTGTGAGAGAATATTTGTTGATTAAAGAAGAATGCAGAGGATGTTGTAGCACACTTATGAAAGTAGGAAAAGGGTGTAGAAACAGGATGGATCTTTAAAAATATTTACCCTGCATCACATTACTTCAAGTTAGCGTATTTTTTCTTTCCCATTTAGTTCTACACAATTTGAATTTGTAGATCAGATTTGGTTTGATGTTCCTAAATGGTCTCCCTTGCTACTATTAATTGTTGTTGTCCAAAACGTATTGTATTTTTCTTCTAAGACTATTATTTGGAATTTTTGCTATAAAAGTGTGCCCATCACTATTGCAAATTTAGTGACTTATGTGTTGCTCATTCCCATAATTTTTAGTAGTTGCAGTAAAAATTGAAGTTTTGTTGGCCTATATGGATTCTTCATGGTGTCTTAAAAGCCTTGTAACCTCTGTTAAATTCCTAGTAATCCATAATGAAAAAGGGTCAAAGAGATCACTAATGTACAAGTCACCCATGGTGCTTGCATGGTGTAAAAATTCAAAGCAAGAGATCACAATACAAAGTCCCAAATCCTTCGATTGAAAGAGAATGATCATAGGAAATTCAAGGAGCAAACCTTATATAGGAATAAAAGCATAAAGATTGATAGAACCCCTAGTATTTGTAAGGTAATTTGAAGTAAAAATCCCCTAGTGCCAGGAAACCAAATGTATGCAATTTTTCATGTCTTCCTAGAACCACAAGCTATTCATAATCACACCACATTGAAAAAAGAAATTGGAATAACACCCAAATTGAAGTAGAGTTCAACAAAAAAACACTCTAATTAAAGAGCCAAATTCATTTATTATGAATTCCCTTAACATAAGGTGCTCACCATAGTTCATAAATAATAAATTGATACAGGATAACCCCAACAAACATATGTAATTTGAAGTAAAAACCCCCTAGTGCCAAGAAACCAAATGTATGCAATTCTTCATCCCTTCCTAGAATAGCAAGCTATTCACATTCACACCACATTAAAAAAACATATTGGAATACAAATTGGAATAGCACCCAAATTAAAATAGAGTTCAACAAAAAAAACTTTAATCCAAAAACCAAATTCATCTATTATGAATTCCCCTAAAATAATTATTATAATTTATTATTTAATAAATTGATAAAGGATAAACCCACAAACATACATACTTTACTAAATTTTTGCACTTTCAACATAATTCATAAATAATAAATTAATAAATTGATAAAAGACAACCCAACAAACATGCATATCTTGCTAGATTTTTGCACTTTCATGCTAAACACATTGTAGTCTAGTATTCTTAATCCCACTGCAAAAAAACTCACCACTCCAGAATTCTTAATCGTGTCGAGACATTGTTGCAAACATGCAACAAGGAGACCCTTGCCTTTTCTCGTAGTTGCTTTTGGGATATGAATAGATTCCCACACGATGAACCATGTGGCGCCTTAAATTATTGATACATCTCTTAAAGCTTATTTTGATTAGTAATGATCCCCTCTTTTGGGATGGGGCTTTATTAGTGAAAACATTTGCACTTAACTTATTTTGTTTTTGTTGGTTTTTAAGAAGGAAATTAATATTAGAAATTTAAGAATTCTTTCGTGATCTTTTCCTATGGGGCTTTATTAGTGAAAACATTTGCAATTAGCTTATTTTTTATTAGACTCCAAGAAGGAAATTAATATTAAAAATTTACGATTTTTTTTTTATATCAGTCTAACTTTGTGTTTGGATGTGATTAATAGCAATGTTTTTTTAATTTTCCGCTATAATCAATAATTGAATATTTACTTCAATGTCTAATCTTAACCTTTGGGTTAAATGCATCCAACTCCTTTTTATCTGGTTTATTGTTGTTATATTATCATTCAACTTCACACTGTGTAACAACATTTTATTGGGACTTGCAACCCTTTTATATATTTATTTTTATATTTCAATTTACAAACACTAACTAGTTAAACTCCTCACCTCATTTTCTTAATATTCCCTCAATATCAAAAATCAATATTCGTTATTTTCTTAATATTCCCTCAAATTTAATATTCACTTAATATTCTTATAAATAGATTTTTTTTATTATTACTAAAATAATATTATAATATTTAATAAATTATATTTTTAACACTACTTTTTTAAATTACTAAATATAAAAACACATATATATCATTCAACTTAATCCTTTAAATTTCAAAATATAACCATCAATATTATATCTCATTTTAAAATATACATGATAAATTTATGTAGCTACCTTATCTCATATCAAATATATATCTCATTTTTAAAATATAATGGTAAATTTATAACTAAATATAACAAAAATATCTCTCAACTTAAATCCTTAAATTTCTAAATATAACCATCAAATATATATCTCATTCAAATATATATCTCATTTTAAAATATATATGATAAATTTATGTGGCTACCTTAACTTTAAAGCAAGTAAATAATTTTTAAATTATTTTTGGTTAAACCATATTCCTAAAATATTTATATTACATATTT
>APFE030478740.1:6076-19427 GCA_000404065.3 Pinus taeda
CCCCAAAGCCGAGGTAACGGTTTGAAGATTGAGCCCCTGACACATCTTAGTGTCTAGGGTCGATGTATATTACCATACTAGATCACACAAAAAGTTTCGTGGAATTTGGCTAGGTCTAAGTAGGATTTTTTAATAGTTAAGAATTTCCCGCAAAACGAGATTTTTTAATTATTTTTTTTGTAAAGGCATAAATAAGTGGCCTTAGGAAATGTCTGGGGTGTATGACCACTCGAAATTCATCCTCTGAGGCCCAGCATTCTCCTAGAGCCTACTTACTTTGGGGGTCAAAAAATGACTCAGAGTCCCTCAAAAGCCGATTTTTCAAGTGACAGTGGCAAAAATGAAGAAAAAATTCAAAAAAATGAATAATTGGAAAAATTTATAATTTTTTCCAAAGTCAAAATAAGTCAAATTTTGACATGGAAGTCAAGCGGAGGATCAAGGGTGATGTGGCAAGCAATGTGGGGCCCACCACATAAAGTTTCAGGCTCAAGTCAAAGTCAAGGCAAAGTCAAAAGTTCCACGTTGAGTTCATGAGGCAATGAAATTTTGGAAGTTATAGCTTTGATTTAATTTTTTGATTTGGAGAAATTAAAGTTAATGTTTAAAATTAATGAGTGGGGAATGGACTCCAGCCCACCTCAGCCATCCAAAAGTCCGTACGCAGCTGTCCATGAAATATACGCAACTCAGCCAGCAAATTGTGCACATGCCAAAATGCTCAGCCACCAAAGAAAATACGCATAACGCAGCAAAGGTAATCTTCAACGCAGTTATCAGTAGTTACGTTAACACGTGGTCAGCAAAGGTATCCACGTAGGCCACAGCAGTCTACGCAGCAATCAAAAGGAGTTTACGCAGAAAATGTGGGCAGTCTCAGCATAAACGTGGGCAGTCTCAGCATAAACGTGGGCAGCATTACGTATCAGCATAGTTATCTCCAGCAATACGTTGGCAACAAACTACGTGGGCAGTTAATGTATGTTCACACAGCAGTCCACAGCCAGCCAATAGCAGTTATATACGCAGGTCAGCTAAGCTACAGCAGTTACGTGGGCAGTTCTAACGTACATCTGGACAACATTTTTAGAGGCAGTCAACACAATAAAGCCAACCAATCGTACAACAGTTTGGGGACACATGGACAGTCATATCAGCCAATTGTCATTTCATTTTTTCATTGGGATCTTCACCATTGTGCCACTTGTCATTGGAATTTTCCTTGGGATCATCTCCCATTTTCTCTATTTATATGAGCCTTGGGCTCTTATTGTAGAAGGATAGAACGAGCTATTGGGCTAGCGGAAACTCTGTTGGATTTTGTACTCAGCTTTCACATAAATAAATAAAAGTCTTTGGGGTTACTGGCTTCTTTTGTGGCACATGCTTTGGTTGATGAGGTATACTTGTGTCGTTTGATATTCATTTGATTTCATATTTGCTATCTAGTTGTTTTTCTTTGTGCATTTCCCTAAGGGCATTATTGTCTAGGGAGGAGAGATTTGCAACTATCTCAAATCTCTTTTGGGCTTGGTATATTTTGTACACTTGTTGTAGCTTGTCATTCTCGGTTGAATAACAAGCTCAACTTGGTCTCTATATGCCAAGTCTCTTTCGCACTAGCAATTGGTTTGCAAGCATTTTTGTGTTTTCAAGGGATAGGTTGCCAGCTCTATTGGAGTGTGAGGACTTCTTCGGTTGGAATAGTCACCTCCAAGGACATCAAAGGTCCCACAAGTTGTTCAAGCCAACAATCTCATAAGACATCAAAAAGATTTACTCAAGAGGGGGTTTCTTCAGCCCTTTGCTTATTTTCTATCTTGAAAAATTATCGCATATTTTCTTCTTTCATTTCAAAGCATTTGTCTTCATCATGAAAAATATAAAATAAAAAATTTAAATAAAAAATTTTCCTTTAGGGTTTTAGATTAAATTTTAAATTTTGTTTTAAGTTTAATCTTTGTCTGAAAGGGCATAAAATTTTTTGCGGGATTTTTTTTTTTTTTTGCCAGATTCAGTTGTTTTCATATTATATCTTTCATGCTGAGATCTGAAGTTTCAAGTCGAGATGCAAATATGATATCTATTTAATGGTTTATAACTCGTGGTGGTTTGAAGCATTCATCTTTTTTAAATCTTCAGTTGCTGGATATCATTTGGGTCATTCAAGGAGCACTGTGATCTAGCTGATGACAAATGATTGCTGTTCACGTTTCATGTGTCTATAATCATCTAACAAGTAATCGATTTAATAACAATCTCTTAAGGCACTGGTCTGCTAAAATCAAATTCATCTAGTGCTTATCTTATTGTGTCTCGTGTCTCCCAACCAACTGTTTTCCAGTTGGTCTTCATTATCTCATAGGGTCTACCCCCCTTAGCCACGAGAGACAGGCTTAAACGGAGGGATCGGGGATCAGAGTGACAGCCCCCGGTCTGAGCGTTGTCGTGCCAATCTACGCGACAACAAGTAGATTGCAGACATCTTCACCAAAGCGCTTGGAAGAGAAAAGCTTGAAAGATTCAAAACAATGCTTGGACTCACCCACATCCCTTCAGATTAAGGGGGGGAATGTTGACACCTAATCATAGGGATTGGGTGAACAACTGTAATTAATGTAAATAAATAATAGAGAAAATGGAGAGTCATTAGGAGATGAACTGAACAGTCACTCCCTCTTGTATATAACAATAAACGACCTGAATGACTAATACGATTACATTTGAGGAGTTACTTCCTGGTCTGACAACATACTTTCTTAATATAATCAAGACTTTGGGGTTATTTGGCTAGTGTTCTCTTGGTGTTATGAGGTGATGTCCTTTCATGCTATTGTTATTGTGTTTAATTTCTTTTGCAGATTATATTGATATTAGTTTATGCTTGCCATCTTGTTTCGATTGATGTGTGCAAGCCATATTGCACATATCATTGATTTAGATTAGTATTCTAGGAATAAGTTTGCTAATTCATTTGAAGAGGAATGTTTGGTTCATCTTATTCATTATATTTCTCCGATTCTTTGCAGACTAATACTTGTTCAAGAGTGTAGAAAAGATCTTTTGTATTGTGTGCATGAATCCATCTGGAAGTGGGAGAAATCTCAATTAGATCAACTTACTCTTAGAGTCAAAGCGATCCAAGACCTAACCATTTTTTTGTTCCAAGTCTTTCATCCAACGAAGAGCAAGAGGGAGTTTTCTTATTCTATAGCTACATGATCATCCATTTAAATTCAACATACTTCTTTGATTCTAGCTCTTTCAAAGTTATATTTGTTATTCAAGAGTCATTTCCAAAGCTAGGAAAGTATGGGGGTTCACTCCCATTACTTGAGCTAGTATTTTGTATATTAAATTATAGTCTGGTTTTCGTTTCTTTTTTCTAGTTTCACACTAACAATTGGTTTTGTTTTTCAGCCCATAGGTTTGCGCATTCCCCATCAAAGAGCTTGAGGAGAAGCGTTGTGAAACTACTCACTGGTGTGCATGCAGGACCTCCTCAAGCTATTCAGGGACTAATTTCTAGGGAGGCCGTAATCATTTGAGGGAGAGCTGCAAACTCATCTAGGTCATGGGCATTTTGAGGCTTGTAAATCTCTTTTGGAGAGTTTTTTCCATCTTCAAGCTTCTTTTTATATTTTTGGGAGAGAGTCTAGCTTTGTTAGATTCCTCTCTTTCTAAAGATCTCTTTCATATTGCGGGAAACCCTCTTAGAGTCATTTTTACCCATTTCAAGCAATAATAAAAGATAAAAAATTTGTTTGAGGGAGCTTGAGATTTTTCCCATGGCATCCCCCTTCCTCACTTAGAGGAAAGATTTTTGTGCGTGGACTAATTTTGCTTCTAGTTTTTCTTAGCTTTTAGCTCTTAATTTTATTTTGTGCTTGCTTAAAATTAACACATTTCACTCCACATGTAATTTTTCCTAATTTTGTATTTAAAGTAATTCTCACATGCATAAGCTTCACATTTGTAAATTTGAGCAAATCTTGTCTCATATGTAAACACTTCATACTTTGGAAAGTTTTAATTTTTACATAATTTTATCAAATGCATGCTGCACTACTTGATTAATTTATGCTATATATCATGAAAACTATTGGAGCACTATCATTTATTTGAAGCAAATTGTAGTTTAAAGCAATATATTCCATTTTACTTGCCTATTTTCCGTTTAATGGTGCGAACACATATAAGCTTACTTGCATTCTAGTCTTTCAAGTTTTGCAACTATCTTATGTCTCTTTGAAGTATTTGCATGTAACATTATTTTAATTGGGGAATTAACACAATTTGCATTCTATCTAGGCACTTTTGTAGAGAAAGGCCCCATGCCTCACTAAAATTTTACCTCCAACATAAGTTGGTTGAAGTAGATATCTTAGAGACTCTCTACTCCTCTATTGACTCCTCACTGTGAGGTTCATATCTTTGGGTGAGGGTGAGGCCTGAGGATTGAAGAGTTCATTGCAATTTTGTTGTAAAGGTAACTAATAAAATTAACCGAACGCTTTTCATCACATTTATTTTACTTGTGTCTTGATGTTTTCAGTTGTTATATTGCAAAGTTTATTTTTAAGAAACATTTTAAAGAAAGTATTGAGATTCTTCAAATTGGTAATAAGTGCTTTCATTTCATGCTCGAATTTAATTCCATCTGTCATTTAGTATCTCTTATTTCCAAGTTGTTGAGTTTTGGCAAAATATGTTTTGATTCACGAATTGATTTTATATCTTACAAATATCTTATGCTAACATTTTTTGTTTGCATTTCAGGGTTACTTTGCTTTCATTATTGGAAGCATTCTATCTTTACTTTGGGGAAATGTATCTTTTATTTTGTTGAGCAAATTCTTTATAAGGAACTAGTTTTATGGTATCCTCATGTTAATGATTTTCATTGTTATTTCTCATGTCATATTTTTCTTTTAGATCATTTAAAAGTAATCAATTTTCACTATAACACTCTCCTAGAACCTCATATCACTTTTATTTTAACTTCTCATTAGGGACCACCCCCCTTAGCTAGCCTAGGAGATAGCTTATACGGAGAGAGTGTGACAGACCCTTCTTTGAGTTTCGAGCCATCAACCACACCTTGTGGTGTTGAATAATTTTCTCACTAACCTGTAGGTAGGTGTAGGCGGTAGGAGCAGCAGGGCCCACAAGAGAGAGGAATTTGGCCCAAGAAGGGAACTCACACTCTTGGAGGAGAGAGAAGAGAGGAGGGAGTGTGCATTAAGAGAGAGAAAGAGTGGGGACCACTAAGGGAGAGAAGGAGGCTAGCAATTATAAATAAGGAGAAGAGGCCTTCATTTGAATCTTTTGACAATTTAACATCTAAACAAAAATTTTCTTCAGTTGTTTAGCCAAGCCAACCATTGTTGTTAAGAACAAGGGATTCCCAAGTGGAAATTCCACCTCTACCTTCGGCGAACTTCGAGTCACTGTAGGAGAGTAGAGAGAAGTCTATATCAGGACTTCTAAAGGAGCTATATTGCAAATCATTTCTAGCTGATGCATATTTTCCTTGGGTGCAGAAGTTGGTCGAAGCATGCCAATTGAGATCACTATAGACTGCTAGAGTTCCAGAGGATTTGCAGGAGCTTTTCCCACACAGCCGAAGATTTTGTAGTGAATTTGTGGGGTTGTGAGGCAAGAATTTTGAGGAGCCATTTCTCTCACTCTGAGCATTGTGCAAGGGTTTTTGGCTTAGCTTGCACAAGGAAGAAGGGAGAAGAATTTGTGGAGAGATAGGGGCAGGGTATAGAAGGTGTTTTCTCAAGGAGATTTGCTAGAATTTGGGAGGCATTCCGGTGAGGATTGTGGCACGTATTGGCTGAGTTATTTCTAGTAGTGCACATCGTTTGATAGAGAGAGGAGCTTGCACCATTTTGGGGGAACTAGTGACTTGTGGATCTAGCTCAAAACCTTTATCAGTTTTGTAGGTTTGGTGAGAGGATGCTAGGATTAATTTTGCTTATTTTTTTGAGCACTTTTGAGGGTAGAATTCCTACTTCCATCTAGCAACCAACAACAAAAATTGTGTGAGGAGGGCGCAATTGACCCTAGGACCATTTCCACCACTTAGGTTCGTGAGATATTTCGGGGTCTTGCGTGGGTATCTAGAGAGGAGGCCACCATCAGAGTTTTAGCTGATTCCGGGCACTCTTCAGAGCATTTCCTCCAGTTTCCTCTTAGCAACAACTGACAATTCTTCTTGCGCATGCACAGTTCTTCCTAGGGGATATTTCCAGCATTTGAGCATTATAGTCACGCCTGGGTTCTTGCCATAGCTTGCAGTAGCAAGCCTATGTTCCTATGACCTCATTTATTGTACTCATATTTATCAAAATTAATACAATGACTTAGATTATTGCTAATATTTCCGTTTTCAAATGTGTATGGTTGTGCATTTTTAAATTTTGTAGTTGTACCTAGTTCATTGCTTCTTGGCCAGCTGTGGGGTAGCCAACAAGATGATGGAAGATTTGGGCATGTATGCATAGTGACACGTGAAACCATAGACAAACCCATGGCTTAAGAAAGATTCCATATGAAGGAATTATGGGGTGGAATCTACTGGAACGATAAGAGGTTGGCCTAGTTAAGCAATGTGTCAGAGCAAATCCATCCTCATCCTTACAAGAGAGACACTAGAGATACATAGGTTGTGGGGGTGAGACCATTTACACCATGTGTGGAAATTCGATAGAATCAGGGCACCAGATCTCCTCAAAAGGAGCAGGTAGGACAGGGATAGTTAGAGGGTCAGACCAGGAGGCACTTTTTCTAGTGGATACTTGGCTTTAGATATCAGGAGCCTGAGGAGGTGGTTGAGCTGGAGGTTGAGGGCATGCATGGTTGTGAGGAGCAAGTAGATATACCTAGCGTGAAACAGGAGTCACCCTTGTTGGAGATTCCTTTGATAGCTCTGGTTGACACCTTGGTGGAGAGACAAGAGCGTACACCCATAAGCCCATCCATTGACGAGGTCCAAGAGACACAGTGGTGTCCACTGTTGAGGAGGTGCCATCTGTTGTTGAGGTATCCATTGATGAGGTGTTTGAGGCCGTGTTCGAGTTTTTAGGTGATAGCGGCTCACACAGGATTAGTGAGGTGCCAGGAGATACAGTGGTATTAGATGATGGCTGCCCACAATATTTTTATCAGTTCTAATCTGCCCTTTTCGCATTGAGAAAGAAGACCACAACAATACGAGAGTCCATTCTGCAGTAGAACAAGGAGCTGGAGGGCATGAGAGCAATTTGTGCCAAGTCATTGGCCAAATTGACTCACATTGGGAAACGATTGGATTCCCTAATGGTACAAATAGAGTACACATTGGTGCATCAGAGTATCCCTCTTGAGCCATACATAGATGGGGCTTGTAGCACGAGTAGGCTTCCAATGCACATTCGAGAGGGAGAGGCAGAGTCACCTTGACAGATTGTGAGATGAGGTGACATGAGTTGCGTAGGGTGCGATATTCGCAAGATGGAGGGCTTGTTTTGTGTATGAGAGCTCGTGCATTTGACTCCTCTCTTGGGGTTGGATGGCGAGAGATTCTGAGTTGGTACCCAGTAGAGTTGGCTAGGATTATGGAGATGGTAATAGACCGGGGTGAAGCTCAGCAAGAGCTTCCAGACCTTATGAATACTGAAATCCTAGATTGGCATTGGGATCGAGGTGGGACTACCTATCATATACCAGATATTCCGGTTGACTATGAAATTGGTGGTATAGTTCACCTAGCGGTTGAATGCACATATTTTCTAAGGGAGTTTCAGTCAACGCTCTGGCAGAAGTTTGTCGGAGGTGGCATTAGCAGGCCATCAAACAATGAATTGTATGGGGCCGAGGGTTCTCCTCAGTTATGTGGAGCACAGTGGTCATGAAGGAGTAGCACAACAGTGGCATCACCACTGGTACATAGGGGGATTCACATCTCATGTCTTTCAGGGAGGATTTGGAGGTGAGGCCCATGCATCAGAGGGTACGGTGATGTGATAGTGGAGGTTGCGATACTGGTAGGGCGCAGGTCAATGCGTACTGTCTCAATTTTAGATCATGGTATCCAATGGCGTGTAGGAGAAAACGACGTTGAGCAGTGGTTTGTAGGTGAGCACAGTGGTGCATGGAAATGTGCCGCAGTGCATGGATTTACATCATGGAGTAGGGGGAGTGACTCACAACACATTGGATTTGTTAGTGGAGTGATGGATGCATTGGTGCATATGGGACACTCGGCGGTATAGGGTGATACAACAGTCGGCAGGGTAATCCAATGGTGTACAGGACAAGTCGTAGTTTACAATGGCATGGCAAGGAGTACGAGGATACTTGGTGGTATGTAGTGGCATATGGTGTGGCACAATGGACTCTTGGAGCGTTGCCTCCAAGAAGATTTATGGACAGGGACACTAGGCGTATGTGCAACTCACCCAGGATTGATGGGGATGCTATTAAGCATCTAGGGACACCATGTTCAGCGGAGACAGGTCTTTAGAAGAAATGACTCTAATATAGAAGAAATTGAGGAAGGTGCTTCCCTAGGCCATGCCACCGATAAAGGGTTTTTCTTCATGTTTGAGCATTGCTCCCCTGCCCTAGAAATAGAAATTTGTGATGATGTAAATTCCCTAAGTCTTGATGAAGAGTGACTTTCCTCTATGAGGGACCAAGAATCATGTTTTTCCCCAAATATGATGATGGGTCTGGTTGTCGCACATGATGTCCTGGCACCGTGACAACGACTTAGATCGGGGGCTATCACCCTAATCCCCAATATCTCCATTTAAGTTGTCTCCCTATAGCAGGCAAAGGGGTGTAGACCCTATGGAAAAATGGAATGAAGAAGAACTAGTTGGGAACCAACCAGTTCGGGAGACACAGTGAAGCAATCAAGTGCTTGATTAAGATTTAGTAAGACTTATAGGATTTGATTAGATTTTAAACGATTGATACTAGTGCCTTATGGAGTCAATGATCTTGCTAAGGAAATTAAGACCAAGTAATCGATTAGTAATTGCTACTTAGATGAATGACTATCTTATATGAAATTTAGATCCTAACACTAATGTGGGATGCAAGAAGCTTGGTTGATTTTAGCTAAATGCCTACTTAAATGTGAATCCTTTGATCCTTTCCGTGTTGAGCCCGATTTCATAGAAATTGGCAGAGAGAAGATAAGGCGAAGCACACTAAGATGTGATTAACGATGCCTCTCTTGAAAATCTAACATACCCGGTGCCTCTGGTGCTGTAGAGAGTTATGGATCTGACGACTGCAAGGCCACTATTTTAAGTACTATTAAAAGCAGGCTTCTCAAGCAAAGATGGATGGATACCTATCTCTCTATCGACCAAGCTTATGCTTGGAAGTAAATTTTATTTATGCAAAGCTAACTTATATGCAAATGCATCAGATGATGGGATGAAGTTAGACTCGAGAATCAGAAACACTTGTGTCGCAAAAGCCCTCAATCACCAAAATTAAATGTTCACTTTATGGATGAAGACTTAAAAGTAAACTCCTGAAGATATTACAATTAAACCTCAAGCTTATTTCAAACCTTTCTGATAAAATTATAGCTCAAACAGAACATGAACTTCTTTGCAATTAATATCAATGTCAACAGATGCTCAAAAGTACTCGGCTTAGGAAACAAAGATATGCAATCTATTATAATTCCACGACAAAGCACTTTAAAAATTACTTGAAAATATTTTCAATATATCTAACATGTAACACACATCAAATAATTCAAGCAATGACGATCAGTCTCGGTAGATGCAAAATATTCTAGAAATTAAATTTCTAGAGATCCAAATATCTTAAAACACCATGAAATTTAAATGATAATCAATTCCAATCCTAGAATTAAAATGATTTATGCTTAGTGACTCAAATCTAGGAAAATTTACCACTTTGCTATAGTTAATCTTTAGATACCAAAAATTTAAGCGTGTTTAACTGTAGAGAAATGAAAAAATGTCAATACCACAATGTTTTCTTTAGATTTTACCCCTAGCACAAAAGACACCAAAAATGAATTTTAAATTGACAATTTAATTAGTCTTTACGCAAAAAAATTTCGATGTGCTAAGTTTTATGAAACAAATCTAATTTGGTAAATGATTAATCAGAATTTTACTTTAATGTGACCAAAGTAAAACAAATCAAAATGATCTAATGATTTTTTAAATTTTTTAATGGGCCCACGGCCAAAAAAAAAAAAAATAAAAAAAAAAAAAAAAATAAAATAAAAATAAAAAAAAATCTTCTAATGCGAAAATCACTTTTGATTTAAGTTTTTATTATGTTTTATGAATTTTTCTAGGATTTTTAAATGTTATAAATTTTTTAATTTATTAAAAAAATTAGATTTTAATTATTTTTTTTAGATTTTTTTTTAAATTTTAAATAAATAAAATGTTGGACACCTAATCCTCAATGGGTTAGTGTGGAAGTTGAATGGACAAAAGCAGTTCAAGAGACCTTGGGATGTGAATCCCAACGGTCACATAATGTACTATAAATGTAAATATTTTGTTAATAAAATTGTATTGCATGTTTTATCTTTCATATCTCTCTTGCTGTCAATGTGTGTTTAACATGGTATCAGAGCCATGATGTGTGGCTTGTGTAGTTTTCTTTCTCAGGGTTTATCCTTTAGTTAAAAAATGAGATGTTGTTATTCCTTGAGAAACTGGTCTGAGCTGCCTTGAATAGTGCTGGCATAGTCTTCATTACCTGTAACGCTCCATTAATTCTGCCTGCCTGTTCTTCTGAATACAATAATCGCTCTCTGATTGTCATAAACGTTTAAAAAAAAGAGCATCATTACACCTGCGCCTCTACTGCCTGACAATTCACCTGATTATTCTCACTTGCGTTACTGAATGTGTTTGAATAGCCATTAAACTTGAACGCTGTGGCACGCTGTTTGCATAATGTTTAGCGTAAACAGCATTTGAGATTTGAATGCGTGGTTTGAATGTGTGTTTTGAATTCTGGGGTCCGATCCTTCCTCCTCTGGCTGTCCTGACAGAGAACTGAACAGTCAGACCATGTCATAAACGTTTCAAAAGGGAGTTATTCCTCCATTGCATGAATTGCTTCATGCTACGCCTCCATTGATTATACTCTGCGGATTCTCGGCACTAGTTGATTTCGTTGTCGCTATACCATTCTCAATTGAAATGTTGTTCCTTTCAGAATTTATCATTTCAAATTTTGTGGATGCCATCGACCTATTTGTAAATTGTTCAACCTCATCTTCTTGTGACATCGTACCATCTTCCCCGAGCTTGTTTTTGAAACACATTCGCTGGAAGCATCCTCGTAGGTGCTCTGATGTCTGTTGTTTGCTCCTATAGGCGTTGATGGTCTGAGAAGATTCTAGGGTGCAAATTATAGAAATCTGTGACTGCTTTCGTGTATAAATCCAGCGGGCGACCACACCTAGTTCTGCGCTTCTTGACCAGAGACTCCATTCCAAATATCAGATTGCTATCGATTTTCTTCACCTTAGGGGATGAATTACCCCCGTTGAATGTCACTGTGCACACGATCGATAAGTAAATCATCCATCAAATGTCGCTTAATATGCACATGAAGCACTGAAGGCTGACCCTTCAAAAGGTGCAACATTGTGGGAGATGGCTCTTCCTTTGGAATAGCAACAGTTATATCATAGATCGCTAGAACGAATGACCGAAGGTTGCTGACAGCTGAAACAAAGCCCTTGGTACGCGGAAGGAGCAGATTGCGTGGCACTGGAAGGCCTGTAGATCTACCATACTCTTGAGCTGCAAGTAACTTTGCTGTCGTAAATCGTGTCCCCTCTACAAAGAGACCCAACCAAAAAGGTCGCGGAAAATCCTTCAACCTCTGGAAGCCGAACTTCAATGTAGCTTCATCTATGGCCCAATTTCTGGTTATGTTATTGTCTTTTTGATACTTCTGCATAAGGTATCTTCCAGACGCCTTAGAAGGGCTACACGAAGTTCTTAATTAATACACTCCTTTTTTAAATGCTGCTCTTAAACATCTGTTTTTTTTGGATTTGCGTTCGTGGTATCAAACTGCATTTGAACTGCTTTTAAAGTGATATATATATATATATATATTATATATATATATATATATATTATAAATACGGTGATATATATTGGTAGCATGGTTATATACAGTGATATATGAAACGATTCAATAATATTGAATGCGTTGTTTTAAATATTGAATGTGCGCTGTTTTAAATATTGAATGCGCGCTGTCCAGTGGTATTTGAAACTATCATATGATCCTGCCATTAGTTTTCTTCTCGAATTTTACACATTTGCCAAGCACTTGGGTGTGTATAGACTATACATATCATTGTCAGCGTTAGTAGAGGAGGAAAAGCGATATCTACCCATGCTTTCCACAAGGATTCTGGAGAGACTACTTTACTTATAAATGGCGTTTGAAATGAATAATATGCAGTGCGGCACACAGTCAGGTTTTCGAGGACCCACAAAGTCTTTTGGATGCGTGGATCTATAATATCCTTGGAGGAGTATGCCGATTTTATTGTTTGATGCAAGGAGTGTTGTTGACTGTTTGCATTAAAAAAAGATTAGATTTAGAGATTTGATATGACAGTATTGACACATTATTCTTTGTAAATTCCTATGATAAATCAACTATTGAGTTGGTACTGTTGACATTGTTGATCTATAGACATGTATTGATGAAGTGGAGTATGATTTCACATTCTAGGGTTCAGGGATAAGTCTTGCATTACCAAAGTATTATTGACTGAATATGCTGATGGATAGAGTCCGATGATGATGTTGAATTGACGGACTAAATGTTATGTCAGAGAGCTTGACAAGCCTTGATACACTGCTATATTTTTACCACTATTGGTTTGACCATTGCTATGGCAATGCTGCAATGGATAGAACATGGTTGAGATTGCTCTATTAAGACTGTCGACAAATTTCATTTGCAAAGAAAGTCAAAGAAGGACTCTTTTTTCAGTGTGAGTAGTTTGAATAATTTGAGAAGTACAATAAAGCAGCAAGTCATTTGCTACATTGAAATTGGTACTGTGCTGTGTGCTACAGTGACTTTGTGATATTGGCATCCTGCTACTCATCTAATAGTTGAAATTATTTAGAGACCAATTTGTAGTTGAAGATAACATCAGTTCTTTGTTTATATTGGTCTGAAATGGATAGAATAGACGATGTATTGAAACTACTGAATAATTTAATACTTTCCACTGTTGATGAGATGGTTAAGATCAACAAAACCTCTCTTTCCAATATCAAAATTTGTCTCCAAAATGCACATGAGA